>VXAD01005464.1:1271993-1365619 GCA_013399195.1 Dicrurus megarhynchus | reverse complement strand
ACATGTCATGATTAGTCTGAAAAGCCAAACGATTTTTCCGCATCAAAACCTGCAAACAAAGAAATAGTTCTGATGTTCTAAGATCTATTAAGATATGGATTTTAAAAATTTTAGCCCACTTAATTTCAAAAATCCACAACACACTGAAATCCAAGGAAGCCTGGTGCATTTAGGGATATTGGTGCTTAGAATAAAGGCCATTTCATTCGACATCTTGTCTCTATTTTCTCTCACCTCCCCTCGCAGTGGGTCGGGGCTGCTGACCACAGCCACGTCGGAGACCGCCGGGTGCTGGCTCAGGGCGCTCTCCACCTCAACGGGGCCGATGCGGTACCTGGGGGAGCAGGAGCAGAGCTCAGCCCCAGCGGGATGGACCAGCCCATTGCTCCCTGCAGGCTGCGTGTCCTGAGGCAAATCCAAAAGCAGGTGCCTTACCCAGCAGAGTTAATGATGTCATCAGCTCTTCCAACGAACCAGACGTATCCCTCTTCATCCATGATGCCTCTGTCCCCCGTGACATAAAAATCTCCACGCACGGAGGCAGCAGTTTTCTCTGGATTATCCTGGCAACAGTCAAACATTTCAAACGAAGTTTCTGATTCTTAGTGAAACATAACACATTGATTTTGCAGTGGTGCTAAAAAAACCAATAGAAGAGCCTAGAACTGAGTGTGGTCAATACTGTTTTATATTTTCTGCTAAATAAACAGAGCCACGTTAGCAGCTTTGTTGTGGAAATATATGATGTGTGGACAAAAGCACCTTTTATGTAGAGATTTCTGTTCTAGAGAGAAAAGGCCATGCTCTATCAAAATGCCCATCCATCACAGCAAATGACTAAAGTGTGTAACCCACTCTGTTCAGGGAAATGATTTACCAGTGCAGGGGGTTGCCAAAATTACTTCCAGTCAAAGGAAAGTTTTTACTCTTAACTGTCAGGAGCAAAACACAAATGAGGTGACCTGCAGGAAAAACACTGTCTGGCCTTTAGGACCTCTATACCCAGTGTAACCTCTTGGTTACACAGGAAAAACACTTTGACAAGAGAAGACAAAGTGAAAAACAGAAGTTACAGTATTGAACCTAAAGAAGATTTTTATCACATAGTGAGAAATTACTTTGTGCAAGTTGTTGCATGAGGATGCAAGTATACAAATATTACAGAGTTCAGAAGAGGATTAAAAACATAGGTAGGTATTGAGTATGACAGTTCCAATACAGGGAAGAATATCTCTAAGTTTGCCTGTTATCCTAAGAATGTCCTGCACCTCAGCACCACAGCAGATGAACAGTAGCTTAAGAGGGACCTTTGACCTGAACCAAAATGTGATTTTCTGGTGTGTTTTCCTAGGCTGGTTCTGCTTTCAGTGGGTAGAGCATCCCCCTTTGAACAGTGGTAAAATACCTGTGCCTTGGAAAGCCTCCCACAGCTTCTGATGTGTAAGAGTAGAATTTAGGGGGTTTCTTCATTAATGTTTAACCAAAGATAGGAATGGAATAGAGGGAAAAGAGTGATGCTGTGAACATGAAGCCCGTGGCAACTGCCTGGTAGATATCTGGAGCAGAGCATCCCCTGGTTCCTGTGGCATTTTGAAGCTACACTCTGTCAGTCAGCCTGTTCCTGGAACTATGCACTGACCAGGATCAAAGTCCCCAAGTAACCCAGTGAGAGATTCTGAGGGTCCTGCATGGAATTCTGCTCCTGGCAGAAGCTTGCCCTGGGTCTCTGCCGAGTCTGTGAGCAGACACAGGCACAGCAGGTCGGGCTCACCAAGTACTGGGAGAACAGACAGAAGGGTCGTGTGGGTCGCACCCGGACTGCAATGGTGCCCTCCTCTCCTGCAGGCACAACAGCCCCGTGGTCATCCACCACCTGCAGGAAGGACAGACACAGCAGCAGTGCTTTGGTCAGCTCAGAGGAGCATCTGCTCCAGCTCAGGGCAGGGCACAGAAGGGGCACAGACAGCCCTGCCTTGCTCTTCTACCCACAGCTGCCACGCATCCACGTACCTGCACGTCATAAGGGGGAACAGCTTTTCCCAAAGAGCCAGGTTTAATTTTCATTCCTTTCATATTGGCACAGATTGTCACCTGCAGAATAGATTTTTAAAAAAAAAATTGTTGCAACATCTTGTAAATGTTATTATTGTTTGCATTTTAGGCACCTCTCCATGACTTTGTTGTGACAAGGGCTGAATCAGGACCAAAGCACTGTGGATTTTGAGAACATCAGAGTCTGGGATGTGAGCTGCTTTAATATTTTTCATAAAACCTCAGACAGGAAAAATTGATAACCAGAGAAAATACTCTTTTTTAGTTTTTCTTTTGAAGCAAAGATTGTGAAGGGTTCTACTACCAGTAATTACATTTATTGCAAACGTACTGTTTCGGTCTGGCCATAACCTTCATGGATATCCAGCCCTGTCTGGATTTTCCACTTCGCCAACACTTCAGGACTGAGTGCTTCCCCTCCAGTTACACAGTGCTTCAGACTCGTGAACTTGTAGCTTGAGAGGAAGAGCAAATGAAATCATTTTCTTAACTCCTAAAATGAGCAGTGAATAGACTTAACTGATCATCCTCCCTCGGCTTTCCAAGTAAGTACACCTAAAACTTCAGAAGCTCCTTTGGAAATGAGTCATCATCCTGTAATGCACTCCTGGACTAGACTCCTAGATTGCTTGAGCTGCCTCTGAAGATGGTGTGGTTTATCTCTGTGTCACTAGAAGTAGGTTTCTCCACTGGAAAATGCGTGAGCAAAAGCGTTTCCTTGGGAGAGCTGACATAAAAGGAGAGATCTGAAGGAGCACATCAGATGTGAGTGGAAAGCTGAGTTACGTGCCAACACCCAGGATCACATATAACACAGGGAATTTTCTAGAGCAAAAGGAAGGATGAATAAGTACACAGAGGCTGAGCTCTGCTAAACCTGGGTTGGCTTTTGTCAGGAGGAAAGACCTATGTGACAGGAATAAGCACCTTACCAAAGATGTGAAAACTCCCTACAAACCCCTTCTCACAAGCTGGGTATTTTACAGAGTAACAAACCGGGGAGAACAAATAACTCCCAGGATGTGAAGCTCCTCTAAGTGTCCCCTTCATTGTCAAGCATGTGAGAACACCTCCACTCTACTCCAGTAGCTCCCTGATCCAATGCTGCCCAGTTGATTTAAATTTAATCTGAACCCTAAATTCAGAGGAAGTGGCAACTTGAAAATGTCTCCCTTGTTGCCTCTGTGCTGTCTATTCAAGGACCCAGTCCTGAAGCCCAAGTGGCCTAGGGTGTGAGTGGTTATTCTCACGTTTCAGAGCACAGCCTTCTTTTCTGAGAGCAAGTTTTGCTAATTAGATTGCCTTTAACGGAAAAAAGCAATGAAGGAACCTAAGGAACTAAACCTGCAGAGCTGTGCCAGCATTATTCCCCAGCCTCCCTCCCTGCCCTGCCTGCAGTACCTGCTCACATCGTGCTGGACCAGCATGCGGAAGGCAGTGGGAGCTGTGCAGAAGGTGGTGATGGGAAATCTGGAGAGAGTCTAGAAAAATAGGAAGTTACTGTGTTGGAAATGGAAGTGTAATGGTGGCTCTGACCTTGTGAATGTGCAGGTGATTAACAGAAGGGGCCAGTGTTGAGGGGAATCAGTCAGCTAACAGGTTTTGTGCAGTGCTTGAGGGGAGGAATAGGCACTCTGGCAGCTCACTGAAAATTCAGGATAACAGAGCCTTAATTCAGGTTTATGCTATACTCTGATTACTGGCCCATGCTCAGCCTGACCCCAAAGCAGCTGGAAGTCCATACCTGAAGCGAGCTTGATGCTCAATATTGGACAGCACAGCAGTGATCCCAAGATCTTTATATCCTGCATCTTTCTCCAGTTGTCCTCTACACTCGAGCCATGCCACATGGCCTAATCAGGAGGGAAAACTCTTGTTCCTTGAGCTTCATGGGCACCAAATGGAGGGATGATTCCTTGGGATGTGGGAAGTACTATCCCTGCTGCTACTGAGCAGTGGCACCCATGGACAGGAGCCCAGGGTGTTTCCTTCATTTATGTAAAATGGAAGTAAACATCACGGTATAAAATGTTAAGCTCACCTCTGCAATAACTTCTGGTTTAAACTGTGGCATCTGGTGTACAAAGACACAGGATCCACAAATCCAAGGTGCAAAAAGACTGCTCCAAGCTGCTTTTACCCAGCCAGTATCAGAGGTATTCCACATTATATCTGAAGGAGTCAAGTTCATCCAATACCTGGTGAAAAAGCAGAGATGAAAAAAATGCTACAAAGAATGTGAGAGACTCAGGTCCAGGTCACAGCAGCATTCAAGGAAAGGGCAGGAGGCTTCCATTAGGAGATGTGCTGTCAGCAAGTGGGGCTCTGTAGAAAGTTGGAGAGATTTGAAGAGCCTTAAACATTCTCTTTTTTCCCTTCATTCCCTCCTGCTTAATATTTTGAGCATTTATTTTTCTCGTGAGCAGTGCAAAACATCTCTGTCTCAAGTTGCAGAATCCGGATCTAGAGCAGAACCCAAACAGATCATTTGGAGCAGCCTTTCCCCACCCTGGTGCAGTTGAGACATCAGCTGTCACAGCTCATTTCTCTAGGAAACTAAACAAGTTACTTCTCTGGACCCTCGATCTCCAGCTTCCAACTCACAATACTTTGGCAAAGGTATCCTTTGACTTTCAAGATGAGGAGGATCCAAGATGCTACAGTCACGAAATGCCTACATTTACTGGAGTTTTATGGCCACGTGTTCCATTTGGTCACTTAAGGAGGACCCTGGGAGGAACTGCAAGGTGATACCTGCCAGAGATTGCAAATCCGATCCCGTAGCTGCTGTGGGACTGCACCACCATTTTTGGGAAGCCCGTAGTTCCACTGGTAAAATAGATCAGCATTGCGTCCTGACTCCTCGTCTTGACACATTTATGGTCAGCAGATGCAACCCTGCAGAAGAAATGGAATATTCTGGTCACTACATGGAGTTTTCCAGCAGGGAATCAGTATTTTTAATGTCTAGGAGTTCAACAGGAAAATTGCCCCAAACTGAATGATGTCACTAAGTAAGTGGCAGCACAGGTAAAAACAATTAAAGAAAACATTTTCCTTGTAACGAGTATGCCCTGTGTGCCATAACATTTAAAATATGAGCACCTGCAGAGTATTCCAGACTTTGTCTGCAACTGTTTAGCAAGGGCAGGTGCTGATTATGGAACAGCAGGCAGAAATCAGTGTCTGCTTCAACACAAACCAACCCCCAACCTGAAATCAATAACTGAGCTTACTATGCCAAGTACATTGGTCTTAGTACCAATAGTGTATCATTTATGTTCAAGAGACTGATGAACAATTCAGATCCTCTGAACTACCAGGCTAACAAATGGAAAAAGAACTGAGCACCAAGAGCTGGCAATTGGTATTTTCCCATTTAGAATGGGCTCCAGCAGACAAGCTCATAACAGTTGTTTAGAACTCTGTGTGCTTGTCTTGTGATCACAGTAGAAGCACAGAGCTTCTAAAAGCTGGCAGGCTGCTAAGTGAGGAGAAGGTGAAGGATCTGAACTTAGCTCCCAAAACCTGGGTTGGATGAACCTGTATTTAATGCAGTGTAATCACAATGCAGCAGGTTGACAGAGAAATGGAACTCCTTTGAAAATGAACCTCAAAACTCAGCAATGTCACCTGACTGGTGCAGCTCCCTTCACCTCACAGGGATGATGGGGAAAGAGCTGGGTACTCACGCAAGGAGTTCTTTGAGGTTCAGCCACCCATCCCTGCTCCCTCTGCCCACAAGGAGTTTACTTTCCAGGAACTGGCTGCCGGGCAGGACAGATTCCAGTGCAGGTGCCAGTGTGTCACTGGTGATGATGCACTTGGCCTTTGAAGCCTGGAGTCGGTAGGAGATGTCTTTGGCTGTTAATTGGGATGTTCCTGGAATAAAGACAATTCCTGGAAAAAAGCAAGGAGCAATTGATAAAACTCAGCATTTCCCAAAAATACTTGATCGTGCCCCTCTGTTGATGCTGATATGATCCATGGTGGATGTTTGGCAGTTTAAAAGCAGAGCAAAGCAGACATATTGAATTATTAATGACTGGAATAATAGAAATGATTCCATTATAAGTTCAGCTCCCTCCCAAGGTCTGTGGTCAAGCCTGGCCTTGGGTTGCAGCCATTCTCCCCTCGCTGGCTTCCCCTGAGGATGCCGTTGGGCTGGACCCTGTGTGGCACTGTGCTTCCCGTGTGGGTGCTGCCAATCCTCCCTTTAGGCAAAAGATCAGCTGTAGAGGTCACAGCAGGATATCCCTGCTTGCCATTTCTCCACACTAATCTGCCCCATGGCCTGCAGCCCCCGTTTGCCTTCTCCCTGCAGCCCGAGGCGGGCGAGCCCCTCACCTGCTCGCATGCAGGCCACGTTCAGGAGCCACCACTCGGGAACACGAGGCAGAACTGCCACAGCTCTGTCTCCTCTCTGCAGGGCACAGGCCTCAGAAAGGACGTTGGCTGCCTTCCTGGAGAGAGAGCCCAGCTCTTCAAAGCTCCACTTCACCTCCTCTCCCTCATCACCGACCCACCAAAAAGCTGGGTTTGCTGCTTTTCTTCCGTCCTGCAACACATCAGAAGATATTAAAATATGAAGACAAACCTTGAAAGGTTTCACTTCAATACAAATCATCCTTGGCAGCTACTGTCTTAGAGTGAAACCCATTTCCAACAAACAAAATGAAATGGAGCTGATACTATCCAGTATCCATCAGTAAAACTGAATCATCTGAGATTTGTTCCACCGTGTCCTGGTTTTGCCTGGCACAGAGTAAGCACTGCTTAGCAACAACTGAGTCAAGGTCTTTCCAGTTTCTCACACTCTGCCAACAAGGAGCTGCATGAGAATCTGGGAGGGTTCAGGACAGCTGATCTGAACTGTCCAAAGGGATACTCCACACCACAGAAAGTCTTGCTCAGTTTATAACCTGGTGAGAAGTTGGTTGAGAGGTGCCAGTCGCTGTCTGGGGACAGGATGGGTGTCAGTCAGTGGGCACTGGGCAATTGTGTTGTACATCATTTGTCTTTTCTGGGTTTTCTTTGCTGGTCTCTCTTTTTGTTGTCTCCCTTTTCATCACTACTATTGCTACTGATACTACTGCAGTGGTGATAATTGTTATTAATATTCTTCTTATTATTGTATTTTATTTTATCTCAATTCTTAAACTGTTCTTTCCTCAACCCATTGGTTTTACCTTTATTTCCTCCTGATTCTCCTCCCCATCCCACTGGATGTGTGTGTGTGAGATCCAGGGGCTCTGTGGTTCTTAGTTGCCAGCTGGGGTTAACAAGACAATGTCTACAAAGTAAAAGACAAATACTACCTTTTCCAGTCGTGCCCACTCATCTAAGACATCACTTGCAAAGTTGAAATATTCTGGCAGTTCCTTTTTACACTGGTTTATAGATTCATAATAGGAAACAATCTGAGATGTAAGAAGCCTGTTGTTTCCATGGAATGATCTGCAAGGTGACCTGAGAATCCACAGACACTGAGGAATCCAGGATTTAATAAATGTTCTCATGATAAATGATGTTTTATCAGACAGTGAGGGGAAGAATCAGGCACACACCTAGGGGATCAGTCACCTGGAATGAAAGAAAATACATTTAAACCAATCCAGTTATTGGATGCTGTCTAGTTTGTGAACCTGGATGAATTAATGCAAACCAGCTTGAATAAATAGATTGCTTGAACACATCCTTGTTTTCCCTATTATTTTATGTTCCTCCTTTTCTTGTAAAGAGATTGAGCACTGCTTTTTCATTAGAATATTTGTCCTCTACTTTGCCAGCTGATGAATGACTCTCATATCTCCTCTCTAAAATTTCACTTGCCAGTCCTTTTCTCAATATCTATGTCTTGATTCCTGTAAGTTTTGTGTTACTTTGTGTGCTTACAGAAATAAAATGCCCCTAGTTTTGAAGTGTTTTAGGAGACTATCACCTTGACTTAAAACAGTCTCTAATTATGTTATGCCTTAAACCTGCACTAGATGGCGAGTCACACTGAATTTATGCACCAATAAAACTGATGAATCTCTGATTTATTTTCTTATGAGTTCTATTTTCTTTGGGGGCATGGAATAAACACAAAATAAACAGTGTGTGAGAAAAGGTGAAATGCCAAAGACTTCCATTTGCTTTGCACTTCAGCTGAAGTGTGCAACTTGGGAAAAGACACATGTAAAATAAACTTGCAAAGAAAGTGCCAACACTTCCAGTCTTTCCTACACAACATACAGGTACACGTGGAAGAGACAGAATGGATGATGCCACAGGTATTTGAAGCCCAACCCTGAAAGTCAAGGAAACTGGATTTTCACTCACAGGTGCTGAATCATCAGATAAACTTGTTTTGAGTGTAATGAAATCCTTAAGGATGTACCCATATATCTAAGGGAATTTTTCCCCAATTCAACGCAATCAGCTTTGCTTTTAAACTTTTCTTTGTGCCATGATGTTGTCCTTATTCAATAGCCAGCTCTACAAACCTGTCTCCCAGGGATACTTTCCCCTTTGCATTACGTATTGCAGGTGTAGCTGTAGTGAGAGCTTCCAGTGCTCAATGCCAATAAATAACAGTGAGTGGCATTGCTCTGAAATCCCTGTGTTTGTGAGGCAAACCAGAGGAACTGAGGCAGGAGGTGCACGTGTGAGGCACGTCTCAGCAGTTCCACCCTTCACAGGGTGTGAGTGGTAACCAAGCAGAAGGCCCTAGAATATTATTTACCCCAAATCCAGTGTTTCCTGCTGACTGGACTGTGACTTCTGCAGAGGGCAGATTTTCCATAGCTCTCAAACTATAAAGCACAAAAGGAAAGGCAGAACTAGCACTGATGAAGTCATGCACAGGGTGTGACCTTATCCTCTCTATGTCTAAAAGAAAACATTGAACTTCAGCAGTTCAGGTGCACTAATCCCACTCTTTTCCTCATTGCAAATCTGTCCTGGAAGGATGGACTCTTGTATGATCCTCCTTTTTCTGCAGTTTCCTTTCAGGACATAGAGGTTAGAAGCCCTTTCTATGACTGTTTCCTGTTTGCAGGTTTCCAGGAGGGATTTAAATCGACTGCAGTTTGTTTCAGTGGCAGACAGGGGAAAAATCAGCTCTCTCAGCAAATGGTTTTGTCATCCCACCTTTGTTCTGGGAGCCTTAGGCTGTGTTCTGATCTTAAACACTGCCTGCTCAGCTCAAACAGGCCTTGTCAGTTTTAACCTGCAGTTCTGAAAGATGCTTTTTAACCTCACTAGGATGTTGCTTGAAAGACATCTTTGGAAAGCAGCCTGTTATGAAGAGAAGGAGACCACAAAGTCAAATGGGAGACTCTTATCTTTCTGCTTCTTTCTCTCCTTTAGTACCTGATTGCTGAATCTGTATTTATGTGTGATCTTATCTTGCAAGCAGCCTGAACACACAGCTCCTGATTTCCTTAGGCACCCTGCACAAGTACCAACAGAACTCCTCTCAAGGTGCACTACAACTCAAAGCTTTTGAGACCGAGAGAAAAGAGTTTGCTGGAAGCCCAGCCCCACTCACACCAGGCATGAAAACAGACTAAATTGCAGCAATATTGCAGCCCCCCAAGGTCCTTCACCCACAGAAAGTGGAGGCTGCCACATCAACCCCCATTACAAACACTCCTTTCTAGTGGTGCCCTCCTGGATAAAATCTCTGCTAAAGGCACGAGGAGCTAAGCAGCACTTACAACTCCTCAAGAAGAAGAAAGAGTCATTATTGGAGGAATTTCTTCTTGGTTCTACTAACCCAGACCCACCTGTTGTCAAGTCAGCTGTGTCCTCTGTGCTACTGAAACAACCACTAGAATACCTGATCTCTACCTGCTACAGCTTCAGGGGTAAAGTTCACAAATTGCAGCACAGTTTAAGGGTCAGAGATGATTCTGCTACAACTACAGACTGGCAGATATTTACAGAAACAGTAATTCCTTAGTAAATTGAAGGAATTCCAGAATCTCAACATTTCTGTAAGTCCTTTTTTTTAAATGTTCTGAAAGGACTGTCTAGGGAGGCCTCATAGTTCACATGCATGGGTGACAGCTATCCTGAGGATGTCATGGTACATTTAAAAGTCCCTTCAGTTTATTGCACAGAAAATTGTGCTGCCACTGAAAACCTAGAGAGGGGAGCCTCACAGACAAGACCTCGAAGAGTTACAGACATTAAAATTACCTTTGCAAAGAAATGAGAGTTTTTCCCTGGCTTCAGCACACACTCAGATCCACAATTAGTAGCTCCATAAGTGCAAGAGACAAGCAAGCATCAGGCAGAGGAGCAGCCACCAAAGCCTGCCCCAGGTACCTCACCTGCTGCTTTGTGTGCAGCCCTGACAAGGGAAGGGTGTCTAATCACACAGGTGCACTCTGAACCCACCGGTGCTTCTGGAGGCAAGTGTTTCCTCCTGTGCTCTTTCACCTTCTCCCTGGGGTGTTTATTTACAGAAACAGTAAACCCAACTTCCCCATTAATGCTTTTTTTTCCTCCCCACAAACACTATTAAAGGTGGGGAAGTACTTAACTAATTTAATCTTCCTGTGGAAAGGTGCAGTTGGCTCCGCTGGTGGTAGACTCTTATCAACCTTATCAGCCTCTTGGTTTGGCTGATAGAGCTGCAGACATTTGAGCAGCAAACCCTACTGCTTAATGCTCCTTTGCTTCTTTCCTTCTCAGAGTCTGGGTAAAGGCAGGACAAGATGAAGACACATCCTTTTTTCCTTCTCCTGTCGTTGTTTCTCACAGGCTTCCTGGCAGCAGACAGCATAAGCCCAAATGAAGCAAAGCTCAAGAAAGCCAAGCTCCCCAAAATAAAAAAGGAGAACCACGTCCTCTTGCTGAAAACGAGCAACTTTGACAGAGCATTGAAGGAAACCAAATACCTCCTGGTGAAGTTCTGTGAGTACCAATTTCCACCCTCTTACCCTGGTGGCTCTGCAGAGAATGACTGCTGCTGGGGCACTCGGGAGGGCTTGTTTTGGTTTCCTCCATGTATCTATTTCTGATCATAACTACAGTAATTTATTCTTTTTTGGGGCAGTTAAACACCAGTCTGCTACGTAAGACAGTGCTGAGTTGGCATTGCTTAATTTTGCAAGTATGTGTTTCACAGCAGTGATAGGTAAAACATATTAAAAAAACCCCAACCAAACAAAAATTACCCAGAGAGTGCTTTTCTCCTCCTTACATTTTCATCTGCGCTTTGTATGAGGTTTTTGGGATGGTGTCTCTCCTCTGGGAGCCTTTGGGCTTCAGGGATTGTCTTTCTACAATATTTTGATGTCTGTAATTGTATTATATTGTTCTTTTTCCCTGAAATGAGCACTTGGTTAGGTAGAGGCGGGTTTGTGGTCCTTGTTTTAGGTTCATGTTCATTCCTCCTGGGGAGAAAACTTGTGGGGTTTTTGAGTAACTAACTTTGTTGTCAGGTCTGGCCTACAAGTACGTCACAAAGGCAGCAGCCAAGAGGTGGATTCTCNATATTATATTTATATTATATTATAACAACACAACAATATAATATAGCAATAAATTAAAAAAGATAATAATGTACAAAGAATATAATAAAGATAAAAATGACAAAGATAATAAANGGATTCTCGTGATGGTACCCATCTAAAATTCAGATGGATTCTTGTGATGGTACCCATCTAAAATTCAGATGGATTCTTGTGATGGTACCCATCTAAAATTCAGATGCTGCATAATTTCCCATGCCACAAACAGGGATCTGTACTGGCCAGCAGCTTGCTGGTAGCAGAAAGCCTTTGATCTGCATAAGNGTACAAAGAATATAATAAAGATAAAAATGACAAAGATAATAAAGATAATAATATTAATAATAATAATAGTAATAATAATGATGATGATGTAGTGCAGGTCAACCTGAAATGAGAACACTTGTATTTTTCCAACAACAAGACCTAAAATACACTAACAGACTCCTGAAACTAAAAATATGTCTGGATCATACCAAACATTTCATTAATCCTGAAACAATGTTATAAAACTTCAAGTATTTTTAAACTTTCAGAATAATCACATTAGAAAATTATTTGAAACATAATATTTCAAATTTTAAAATACTCCTGGAAGTTTTGAAATTTAGGAAGATTTTCTTTACTAATTGTGGAGGATTTAAAGCTATTTGCCAAATTCAATCTGCAGTTGTGAGCGGTTTTGTCTCTCTGAAGATGCATAATTTTGGTGAAAAAAATAATTTATCAGAAAAACCTGAGTCATTCTGTAATCTCAGCTTTGTGAGAGCTGTTTCAAAGCACAGGATCTAAACGGCCAGGCCAGAGTAGAGTTCGTAGCCAAACCTTCCTAGTGCTGGCAGAGATTATCAACAGGGAGATATTGCAACACACTTCAGGATTGCAAACCGAATATGGACAGAAAACAGATGGGAAAGAATTCACAAAGAGAGAGGAGATGGAGAAAGAATTGCCCAGAATACAGGAGCCCAGAGACTCGAAGGATGTGGGGATATAAATCAGGTTTTATTCCCCCTTCTTCGGAGCAGAGTCTGGGACCTCTCTGGCACCCCAGCACTGCTTCTGCAGAAGGGAAGGACGGACAGACTCTTCCCTTCCCCACTGCACCTTCCAGAACACAGAGGGGAAGCTCTGCTCCCCAGGCACGCCTCGCTCCAGGGATCCCCATGGTTTGGATCAAAGGCCACCGTGTGTGTCTGAAAGGCTCACTGAGCACTCCCCACAAAGGCATCTACAGTCCCTGGAAACAGTTATGGAGTCACTCCCAAGAGTGATGGGTTCCACAGCACGGATACATGATCTGGAAATCACTGACCTCAGTCCCTTTGCAGACATGCCACCAACAGCCTCTGGGCTGTGAAAAACTATCCTGCAGGATACTGCTACCGCCCTGGGGTGTAGGAAACCTGACTCCCCAGTGCTGAATGAGCTGATTCATTCGCTGTAATAATTTCATTGCCGCAGCACAAGGAGACTGAAGATGGGACCTGCACACAAAAGCCATAAAGCCCTAATCTTTTATATCCTTTTATACTCTTTAAAACTCTGTCTAAATAAACAACCTGTGTTTACAAGGAACTATTAAAGAAATTAAGATAATGTGAGAGAAAACAATACTGCCCAGATCACCCAGGAAGTCTGTGGGGCTGCCAGGAATTAGCTTCAGACACTCAGAATGAGTGCAGGACCTGAGATGTTTTTCCTCCTTACTCACCAGCAATCACAGAGACATAGGGAGTGGGAAGGAATCCCAGGCTTCCCAGAAGGTGGGATTTCTTCTGGTGCTGTACAAACACCAGAAATGTTTGAGCTACAAACTTTGATTCAAGACTGTGCCTCAGACCACCCATCCCTTATAAGAAAACCCCCATGCTCTCCCTGTTGCATAATATTGTTTACTTACCAGTCCCACAACACTTGTCAGGTGAGGTCTGCTTTGATGTCTTCTGCCCAGCGACCCCCAAGTCCTTTTAACCCCTGCCAGTTCCACCCTCCCAGCGTCCCAGGTCTGCCTTCCTTCAGGAAGGGTTACTATAAAAACACTCTGACTGTCAGCCAGGCAGAGTACGGATCCCTCTGGAGCTGGGCAGAGTTCACAGGGCAAGCACCCAGTGGGAAAACAAAGCATTGACCCAGAAATCCTCTTTCTCCCTCATCCCAGCTGTTCTGTGCCACAAGACGTGTCTGAAAACGGTGCAAGCATCACCCAGCCATGTGTGAGCCCTGCCCAGCTGAGCTGTGTGCCCTGCACACGCTAGGAGCACCCCACCTCAGCCCTCTTCTGCTGCAGGCTGTGGCATCTCCCAGTCCATGTTAAACTGATCTAAGTTCCACACAAATGCTTCTGAGTGCAGGGAATTCAGAGCACTTGTCACCAGCAGAAGGCAGACCTTAGATCAGTGCTGCCTGCATGGGAGGGTTTCGCTGTTTGCACTACACACTGCCTGAATTGGAGTCCCTGTGTTGACGCTCACTGCAGAGAAAAGCAAAAATCAAACACCATAAAGGGTCTCAAGCACGCTAACAAATACGCCTATCACAGAGAGAATAAGCTTTGTGCCTATCACGAACACAAACACTAAAAACACTGCTTTCAGAGCACAGGCTAACACCATTTCCTCCAACTTATCAGAAGAATTCAGGGAAGGACACAGGCCCCAGTGAATGCTTGATTCCACAGGTTTCTGAGAATGCCTGCTGCTGTTCTTTCCCCTGGAAAGTTTTCAGTTCCTAGATAAACATGGGGATAACCTAAGGACAAGCACATGAGTGGTGCAGACCTTGTGCTGCTGCTTTGTGTGCTAAGCACTGTCTCATTTATAAAAAGGTGATGTTTGCCTTCTCTAGCAGAACATTTGTACATCTAGTGAGGCACTGGGTCAGCCACAATATTCCTGCAACCTGTGACTGACAGCCTATGCTGAGGTAATGACATTTAATAGGCGAGATGAGGGTTCCTCTTGAAGACAAACATCTCCTTTCTGAGGCACAAAAGCTGAAGGTGATAATATTGGAAAAAAAATTGCAGTTACCTGCTGCAGAATTTCTGACTGGCATGGGTCTCCTCGTGTAGGAGAAACCTGCCTGTTTCAGTGAATACCTCGAATAATCCAAACTTAGGATAAACCCTGATGTTTGCATAGCAGAAGAGGTCAAATGAACTGCAAACCTCAGAGAGGTCAGCACAGGAGGTTATGGCTGTATCTCACTCTAGAAAAGAATGGGAGAATTCAAGGTCACACAGGCAAGCTTGTGACTGCAGCGAGGTTAACATCCTTCCACTCTGATATGTTAAACATGAATCTATCCTTCATCTCCAGACCCTTCTACAGAGAAGATTATTTTATCTGTAGTGCAACTGCAAAAGCAGCCTGCACAGAAGATGAGCAATGGCACTGCTGAAATGGTTTTGTGACCGTGTCACAAACTAACAGCCAGGAAATCAGTACCTGGCAGGAGAACAGACACATCCACAACGACTGCAGCAACCCCTAAACCATCGATGTAGACAGCAGAGAGATTGGAGGCCACCATTGGAGGCACCAATTAGCTAAAGGAAAAGTAACTCACTGTGCTTCCATGAATACCCACTTCAAGAATACTTTAGGGTCATTAAACACATTCATGTGTCAGCAAAAAATTTATCTGTCCACATTTCAATGTATTTTAGCTCAGTAAACTGCACTGTGAAAAAGAAGTAGCAGCTTACTCAGTTCTTTGATGTACTGAAGAGGTAAGAGTCAAAATACAGGATTTCTGGTTCTCTTCCCACTTTTAATTTTCCAACCCTTAATTTCTCCTTGTTTTTATTTACAACACAGCTAAACCTACAGGTGATGGGAACATTCTCCCAGGTTAATAGGATGCTGTTCTCGAGCTGACAGCCTTTGAAGGGCCTCTTGCTTCTGGCAGCTGTGGCACAGCACGCTGGTTTGCACAGGTGTCCCACCACCCACACTGCCTTCCCTGGTGACCTTGTCACCAGCTCTGTTGCCTCTTACCCACGTCTGCTCCTGTACCCTGCTGATGCTCCTCGAGTCTGTGATGCCACATGAGCCCCAGCAGCTGCTTCCTCATCCCCCTGCCTGAAGTGATCGGTGTCAATAAAAATCTAAACCAGAGGAAGCGAAACAGAACTCAAGAAAAGGCTCCAAATAAAAGGAGCGATGATTTCCTGCAACACTCAAACGACTTGAAAAATAAAGCACCTGGGAGGCAAACAGAGAATGAGTGGAATGAAAAGGAATTGATGGAGAGCTGAAGAGGAGTCTAATCACTCAGGAAAGCAGGGGAAAGGTGCATGATGGATGTTTCCACATGGTCTCTGGGTAGTCAAGGAAACAGTTTTTATCTGTCTGATGAAGAAGCCTGTTCACTCACTGAACCTGTGTCTCACAGGCAGCAGGTTAATGGTGCTTCAGGTTCTCCTGGTCTCTGACTGCAGATTACTTTTGACGGAATGGAGCCATGCCCTTCTCCCAGCTCCAGCATGGAGCCACTAACTCTACCAACTCTCATTATCCAAGCATGCTGCTTATGCTCCTAGTTACCTGCAGCTCTGACTACCCAGGTCATTCAGGGATAAGGGATGATTCTTAAAATATCTGTTTGGAATTGAAATATCTCAGAGAAAAATGGATCCTACACCCTCTTCTACCCAATCTACCTAAATGTCTAGTGTCTGAGATTAATATTCCTTTTATATTTGTGAAACTTCAGCTTCTGTGTCTGGACTTCAC
Organism: Dicrurus megarhynchus; assembly: GCA_013399195.1. Lineage (NCBI taxonomy): Eukaryota > Metazoa > Chordata > Aves > Passeriformes > Dicruridae > Dicrurus > Dicrurus megarhynchus. The sequence continues at coordinate 1,349,322 of VXAD01005464.1, read as the reverse complement.
CTACAATTTATTCTGCCCCTTTCCATTTCACTGTGCAAAAAGCATTTAAGCTTCCACTTTCCCAGCTGTGGTAAAGCAGCTGTGCAACCTCAGGTTATTAGGAGAAAAATCATCGTACTGAAATTGCCTCTGGTGTGAAACACTGACCTGGAATTAGCTGAAAGCTGCTGGATCCTGATTTGCCGTGGGGTTTCCTGCTCCTTACTCTGTCCAGAGCCATACCCCCTCCTCTTGGCAGGCCCAACCATTGCTCTGGGCTAGCCCTGCCTCCTGCAGCCCCTGTGTACCAGCACTCTCAAACTGCACACTGAGTACTCCATGTCTTATTGAAGAGTCCACCTTTGCAATCATTTTAAGCAAAAAGGGCTCATAAAGGCTCAACACACAGTGTCCCCAGAAGCAGCAGCATTTTTATAGGGTAGACATGCAGTTTCTTACCTTGACAGGTCAGCATTGCAGGTTTGCTGCAGTTGCCTCTAGAGCATCTTGAGGTACTACTGGAGATACTTTTCTTTACCCTTTTTTTTTTCTTTTTATTTTTTTTTTTGATGCTAGGAGATAACACATTACAATCCTGCTGAGGGAAATATTCATAAGACCATTGTTATAAATTGGAAATAGGAAATTTAAGTTTGGGTAAAATTTCTTTGAAAAATCATAATAAATCTATTTGATGAAACACTAATTTTACGGGCAGTTAGAACACAATTTGGATTTGGACTGCTGTCTTAAGGCTCATTTACTTTATTTAGAGAAGCACCTTCTCTTCATCACATGGTATCTGGGTATCCCCTGAGCAGACACTGAGTTTTGTTGTACTGACAGGGACCCCTTGGCACATTAGCAGCTGGGGCAGCTGTTCCAGTGCAGGGGTTCTGTGAGCCTCTCCAAGATGGGTTTGCATGTCACTGAGTGTGGAAGGGCCCATCACTTTAATATTTTGAGAAAATAGCATTATTTGATGCTAATCTTCACACTTGCTGTAACAGTGAGGTGGAAGGAAATGATTGATGGCTGGGAATCAGAGCAAGGATAATGGTGAATAATGCAAGGCATGTAACTCAGCACTGAGTTAGATTATGGATTTATCTTTCATTTATTAGAACTCTTACAGAAATGCCCATTTAGTTTTTGGTTATAACCACACTGGGCAATGTCTTCACTGGGTATGCTGCAGAGAAGTGCATCTGTGATTTTGTGAAAGAACAAAAGACAATTGTTTGGCTAGATTTGTGCTTTGGTGCATTTGTGTGTGTGCTTGTGCAATTTTGTATCTGAACACGGGTATACACAGCACCCCTCAAATACACACAAAAGAACAAACACAATTTTATGAAACCAAATTTAACTTTTCATCTGTTCCCATTTGCAAAGTATATTGAAGAAACAAAAAATTTTATGTGCATAATCTAAAGAAAAAAGTTTGTTCTTTATAATAAAAGAAATTTAACAAGACAGGGCATCTCAATTTCAATCAAAATTTGGGATCTTTTCAACCCAAGTTGCAAAACTGTAAAGCTCCAGGCCTTTATCTCTTACTAGACTTTGGATGCAGAGCAGCTTGTGTGCCTAGTTTCCTTCTCTTGTCCTTTTTTCATGTTAATATGACTTTAGAGCTCCAGGGCCCAGCCTAGGCTGGCCCCTCTCCTTGTACCAAGCACAAAGCTGCTGTCTGAGCTGGAGAAGGGCTGGCACAAGCACAGGAACACACTGCCAGCCTTTAAAACACCACGCTCTGCTCCTCTCTCTCCCTCCTCAGCATCTTTTCTGGAAAAGTACTTTCTGCATTACAGAAGTTTGCCTCGGTGAAGTGCTTACAAAAATGGGATCTTATCAAAGAGTCCTCACATCCAAAGATGTGAGCAATGCTTAACTCAATCCTCCACCTCTCTTTAACTCATGCCCAGCATAGTCAGCCAAGCCACTTTTTATTTGCTCATCATATTTTCCCAACAGAAGGCTATTGAAGTGTTGCTGGTTGTTCATCGTGACTGGTTCAAGGACATATGGAGTGGTGAAAAACCAGCACCAATATAAAGAAGTAAATATCATCTTTCATTTATTTCTGAGTCATAGAAGACCTTATTCAAACCCTCCAGCTACCACTTGACACAACAACCTCCACTAGAAAGCTTCACACTGTGGCTTATGTAACCCATTTGCTTTTGATTGGCTTTTCCAGATGTTACTTTATCTCAATCGTCTCAGAATTTGTCTGAAGAATTTGCTGAGGCTGCACGACAGCTTAAAAAAGAAGCTCCAAGAATCCAGTTTGGCAAAATTGATGTGACACACCAACATGACTTGAGAAAAGAATTTAATATTCAAGCCTTTCCTACTGTGAAATTTTTTGTGAACGGCAGCAGGGAAGATCCCATAGACTGCAAAGGTAAACTGTCTCGTGCACTGATAAGATAATTATATCTGATGACAGGAGGTACCTATCTATTACACTGCTGAGGAGAAAAATACAGATGCTCAGATAAAAAATACACGAGGTGGAAAGCTGGTTTTGCCCACGGTTTTAAATATGCAATTGCCTCTGTACCAATACAGGAACTTGAACCTGAATTCATCTTCCCAGGGCATAACTGAATATCTTCTCCATTAATTTCACACAGCCAAATTAATTACTGGTTATTCCACCGAGTACAGAGTCACCCTGACAAGACAACTTGCTCCCAATTATTACAATAAACATTAATGAGTTATGCCAAACAAGAACTGAGTCCCAAAACTGCTCCATTACTCTTCTGGTCCACTGCAATTCCCATGGGCAGTGTGCCTACAGAAGGAGGCTGGAGCGACACTACATCTAACAGAGAATTGGGAATTCACAGGGTCCTTAGCATGCAGGTGTGCTTCCCAAGCTAAGGGAAATAGTTTTGCCATTTAGCCATCAGAGGGAGCTCTTATGTGGCTTAGAATAAAACGTGGAATAATTTGAAGCACTTTACAGAAAGTTACTGAGCAAAGGCAACAACAGACTTGAGCAATCCCAGAAACCCAGGTCTTACAGGACATTTTCGTTCACTTACAGTACATACAAGAAAGGGTTTTTTCATCGTAAGATGATGAACTTTTACAGAGGTGATAAAAATTGCATGACTTGGCCAAGCATCTGTTAGTGTGCTCTGAGCACATACAGGTGAGTCACAAGTTTAATACAACCAACAAAAAAATGGAACCCAAAGTTTGCCTCCTGAGCCTGTACACAACCGAGTGCTAAGATATCTTTGGCTGCTGAGCCCCCTGTGGCTCCTGCTGAAACCTGATCTTCAGTATTTTTAGCAACTTGCTCCTCCTCACTATTGAATTTCTTACCAAGTTCCCACCATCTAGGCTTGTGCAAACAGCAGCCTCTGCACAAATGCCACCGACAGCGTGATACTGAACTTTTATTAGAGGTGCTGACACCTGAAAGCAAAAGCCCCTACCTTCAGTCTCTGATTAAATCTACAGCACTGACAAGAAAACCTCTCTCCAACTGGTAAACCTGACAGATTTTCTGGTGTGGACCAGTGAGTACAGGGTATTGCAACAACACACACGCAGCCGCCCTCCAGCAGAGAGCTGCTGCTTTCCAGCAAGATGCAGGAGTTGGGAAACTGGCTGCTGCTCTGTGCTCTGCACAAGGCAGATAGCACCAGTGGTTTGGCACACCTGTACCACCAATAATGGCTTAAATTACATTTTATTCACTGGTAAATGCTTATGTGCAACACTGAGTAAAACCTCACGTGGCACGTTTGACTTTTAAACCACTGAGCACTGGCAACTGGAAATGTGCACTAGCCACCCAGTGGCTTCTCACCCAGGACTTGGTACGTACTTCATACCACAAAAGAAACTGCAGACCTTGCTGAAATCAATAAATTAATCCAACTCTTTAGGGAAGATGGAATTTTTGAATGGTTGCCCTGGCAATGGACATAACATGAAAGCCAAATTCTAGGCTTTGTAAATCATCATTTACAACTGCATGGTCAGAATTTGGCCAGTACACAGGCTGGTTAAAGGAACCCAACAGAAAGATTAATCAAATGGAAAATATGTTTAGGGGCTATAGCACTGACATAAGTGACAAGACCTCCATTCTGCATTTAGACAGCAGAAGTCAAGCACTACGTGGCCACTAGATACTGCTCTGTGCTTTGTTCTGCAGCCTCTACACTCCAGAGCAGATGTCTGCCTGCTTCACTTTAAAAAAATGGTATTTTAAACTAGTTGCAGTGCTGTCTGCTGCAAAACTGATGGCAGTGAAATGGTCTGACTCAATTTTGATCTTGTCATACTGCTAAAATGCACAGTGCCAGGACTTGCATCTCTGATAATCCACTTGTACTGTGCATTTTGACTCCAGCACTCAACTTTTTCTTTTTCATGTATGATTTGAATGAACCTTTACTCTGATCCAACAAGGCTGTCCGTCATACAGAGATGAAAGGGCCAGGATTTTAATCGCCTAAGCCTCAATTTGTTGCCTCAAATTCCTCTGAAAACATGATAGTTTAAGACCATAATTTTAAAAGAGACTCAATATTCTAAAACTCCTGAAAGCTTTGGAGAATTTACCAAATAAACACACTGACTAGAATCTCAGTAAAACTGGCAGTAGTAATTTGGAAACCAAAAGATGGAACAATCCAGAACTAAATGACAACTTTTACACTTCAGCTTTGTTTCTTATGTCTAAACTGAAGTGATGCTATAGCCCCACAGAGGAATTTTAACATGTCTCTGTGCCTATCAGATCCCTCCTGCAGCACCAAAGGAACAATTTTGACACCTAATGTAATTGCACAAACAGTTCAATAAAATCTGCAATTGGTTTGAAGTCATTCTGGATTAAACCTCAGGTCGATAGCACTTTATGGCTTACTGTGATTTTGGGACACATGAAATCTTGCAGGACAGGTTTTCTGCCTGTCTGAATTTCCTCATCTCTATTCTCCAGATGTGATTAATCATTTAACTGGACTTAAAACCATTTGCAGAGGTCTCAGAAAACACCGTACTGATCCACTGTTGGTCTTCTAGAGTCACAGTAGTTTAAAAGGTGGCTAGAACCTGAGGCTGAATTTGGATACCTCAAGCCCCCTCTGAACCAGCTTTGACCCCAGTCCTAAGGAGTCCGAGTCCATTTGTATTCAGCATCCCTCCTCACCTTCACTGCCTCTGTCCTGATTGCACAGAAATTTCTGTCATTCCTTTTGACTTTCATTTTAACTCTCTTTTCCTCCCACAGGAGTCAGAAAAGCCTCAACCTTTATTACATGGGTGAAAAGAAGAACAGGACCTAGCACGGTTTTAATCAACTCTACTGATCAGGCTGAGGCCATCATAAAAGCTGATGATTTGGCAGTGATTGGCTTCTTTAGGGTAATTATCTGGAAAGCTCAAAAGGCTGGTTTCTGTTCCAAATTTGAGATATACTTCTTGCTATCACCACCAAATCCCACACATCTGAACCAGAACTCACCAGAAAAACGCAGACCCTCAGTTTTCTCTACATTTAAAAAGCATTATCTGTCTCCATCTATTTTTTAACACTTCTAGACAAGTGGCCCAGGCAGATGTAAGAAAATCTTACACCACAGCACATTTCCTTAATCAGCACCTGGGCACAGAGACCCTGAGAACAGCTCCTGAGAGCATGATGCTTCAGCAGTGCTTGCACAGCCCTGGCTGGTCACAGCAGTGTCTCCTGGCACCTCAGGGAAAGGGCTTCTGCCAAACCATCCCAAGTTTGGCTGCTGTGAAGGAGGCCAAATCTGCGTGGATAGGAAGTGATAAAGTATTGCCACGGTAAATGATCCAACACCTGTAGTCCTTTCTCAAGCAAATTCTCCCAGTTTCCAGAGCAGAATAAGGTTCTTAGGATTTGGGCCTAATGCTAGTGAACAACAGTCAAGATATGCTGTCAGTGAAATAGGAACAGCTTTTTCCTGCTTTTCCAACGTGTCCTTGAAATCTATAATACCTGGAAATGCAGTCAAGGATTTTCTCTAACGAAACAGACTTTTATTCTGGTATCTCTCTGCCCAGTTAAAAGCACAGTGTCTGGACTCATACCTGAACTGATAATATCCCAAATGTGCTGGCTGCAGTACCCAGTCCCAGTTCTGTGGATGTGGAAAACAGGATCCATTACCAAAATGCCCCATAGTAACGGAGCTGGTGAGCACATCCAACATCTACAGGACAAACTGTGAAAATGCTCAGTGCCCAGAATTTTGCTTTGCAGCAATCTGCTTGCAGCCGTTTAGGGAGGAAGGCAGTGTTCCAGTGCTGGGAGGAATTGAGCAGCTCTTTCTATCACAGTGATGCCAGAGAGTTCCCTGAAGCACGCTGATAGCAGGTGCTGCCTGCAGATGTGTTTCACTGGACGCTGATTTCGCTCAGCGGCTGAAATGACAATGGACGAGCATGAGCTAGGGCATGTCAGAAATTCAATGGCTGGAAGCCAACAAAACAGTGCCCAAGCAAATGAAGAACCGTGTTTGGCCTTCTATTACTCACAGATTGCTCACAAATACGAGTGCCAGGATGTGTTGGAAGGTCTCAGCATATAAATTACTATTCATCTAGCGTGAAATAATTGCCTGATTAAATCAAACCTGGAAGTGCTGTTGCCCTTCATCCTGCTTGTTTGCTGTTAGTTTGAGGGTGGGCAGCACAGGGAGTATTTGACAGATGCAGGAGTCAAGGTCCCTGCCTTGAGGAGCACTCAGTCCAAAGCCCCAGAGGTGCCAGTCAGCTCCTCCCGTGAGCAGAGCCCTGCGGTGCAATCCCTCCTGTCCTGCTGCTGTGCAGGGGAGCAGCTGCTGGCACCATCCCTGCTGTCTGCAGAAGGCTTTGCAGAGGGCCAGGGGAGGGCAGGGAGGGTGAGATCAGTGCAGGGAGGACAGAAGGGACCCCACAGCATCCCTGCTGTCTGCAGAAGGCTTTGCAGAGTGCCAGGGGAGGGCAGGGAGGGTGAGATCAGTGCAGGGAGGACAGAAGGCACCCCACACCATCCCTGCTGACCCAGGCCAGCCAACACAAGCTGGAAAGGGGAACACAGCAGATGTGGCACAGCACTCCCAGGATCTCCCCTTAGAGGTGATCCTGGCAAGCAATCCCCACTTTACAATTATACTCTGCTCTTTGCTTCACAAGCCTTTAGGGGCCTGCTTCACCTGGAGCTCTAGCTCCTACACATCTCAGCAGGATGTAGGGCACAGTCTTAATAAATACTCTTTCTGGGACTAGGAACTTCGCAATGACAGTGTGGAAGTTTTCTGTGAGACAGCAAGAGACGTGCCAGAGATGCCTTTTGGGATGACAGCCAGTGAGGAGGTCTGTGCTAGCTACGGCATCCAAAGGAACTCTCTTGTTGTGTTTAAGAAGGTAGGAGTACAAAAGTCTAGCAGGTAAGGTCCTGTGACAGCTGTGGGCTATGGAAAGGCAGTTTGGGAATTTTTCAGGTTAAATAATTTCCAGTGGTAATTCAAACAGCTTAACACACAAAAAATAATGCATTTACAGACAAGAGAGACAAGTAGGAGGCAAAACCAGCAACCTTTAGACAAGTGATATTTTCAATTTGCCTGCCTACATCCAGGCTCCTAATTTCTGCTTAAGGATCTGGAAAAAATAGCTTTATTTTCCAACCTGCATTCTAATCAATGTTTGCTGCCAAGTTCAGTGAGATTTGCAGACATCCACCTCTTTTCTTGTGTGTTGCTTTTGACCAGGAATCTTCTTCCAGTCCACAGCAGAAGTGGCCAACAACAAACCCCAAACTACACAGAGTAGCAGCAATATTTAGACCAGGAAGTAGTCAGACCGATGATTTCCTGAGCAAACACATATCACAGATAGGGTGTATAGATGTGGGAAAGATCTTTCAGTATGTTAAGATTACTGAACAAATTAAAACTGTCAGCTGTACCTTGAATTTTAGCCATAATCTTGTTCTGCAATCCAGCTGTGACATTCATTTTACAAGCTATGGAACTTCAGTTGCTGAGGATCATAAACCCCTCACTTCTAAAGCCTGTCCTTTTGCTCCTATAGCTGATAAGGCCACCAAGCTCACAAACTTCCCTATTTGTCCAGGGACAACCTGTGCATAATGAAGTGCTTGAAGATGGTAGACAGAACAAACTGGGACTAACGAGGCTAATCAAAACCTTTACCTTGGATTTGGTCACTGAATATAACATTGAGGTACGTGCGTTTCGCTGTATTAACAAACACTGCAGGAGGAAGGCAGAAATCCACGCAGAAAAAGACCAAGGGAGCTATTCTGCACCTTAGGGACCGAGAAGGTGAAGGTTAAGGAGGTTAAGGCCACCCTTAAACACATCTAGAAACACCAGCAGAACCCAACACGCAGCTCTTGGTCCAGCCCAGGCTTCCCTCTGGCAAGATGACGTCTCCTGGAGGAGATGAGGAGTGGCTGCTGGAACAGGGAACTCTGAGCATGCAAACACCTCCCTCCTGTGGAGCCAACACCAAGGCCTAGGCTGCTTCTGCAGCAGCTAAGTGGGGTGGGAGGCAGAAAGGTCAGTCCCTAATCCTGGCTCCAAACATTCCACCCCAACCGGGAGCTCTGGGCCAAGGCAAGAAGGAAAGAAACCAGCAGTAATTGTTGCTAGTGCAGGTAGGAAAGGAAAGAATGGGAAGACCTGCTTGCCTGGGGGTTACCCCTCTGCCTCTGATCATAGGGTGGCATGAGAAAAAGGGTAGTCCTGTGCAGGGAAGGAGATCCAAGCTGCTGATGCCACCTAGAAGGGAAGGAAGTGCCCAGCCAGGTCTTGCTCCTGCAGCTGCTGCTGGGCCTCCCTGGGTAACACCACCTTTCACTGTCAGCACTAATTCTTCTCTGTGTGTTATACAGGACATCAGACTAGAAGATCACAGCCCCTTCTGACTGTAAAAATCTATGAATAATTATGAGGTTTTTCCTGGAACTGAAAAAAACACTCAGCAGCTGCTGATTCTTCTTACTTTATATTCTTTAAAACAATGAAACAAAATCCAGTGGTTATGGAAGTGATTGGGAGCTGAGTCCTAAAAAGTAAAATTTGCAATAGCAGAACCTAGGGATACTGATATGCTGAGCCTCTGATTCTCTGTTCTGCCTACAAAGAGTGGAACAGATGTTGAGTCTTTTGTTTCCCAGACATCTGTGAAGATTTTTGATGTCCCTGTTGAAAATCACATCCTGCTGTTCACCCCAACGAACTCAGAGACCTTCAATGAGATTTATGAAAACTACAAGTCTGCTGCTGCAGAATTCAGAGGAAAGGTTTGTAACACTGAATCCAGATTTGCAAATAGGAATGCCAAAAGATCAGTGGAAAACCATTCAGCAACATGACTGGTAAAAGCACACTGTTGTCAGTCCCTCTTCTAAGTCTATCAAACAATTTAAAAACAGTTTCAGTAACTATTATTTGAATTTGTTAAGGACAAGCTGAAAGATAAACTTCACTTGGAAATGATTCTTTAAAACACAAAGATCACAAAGAGGAGCACTAATTCCAGCTGCTCCAAAAACAACCTGTTTCTGATTTTACAAATATGATTTTCTGGGAGAAAATCCCCACCAAAGGGAGTTTTAGCAAGGTTCTGGCAATTTCTGGTGCTACCAGGAAATACCATGAGGATCCCAGGGTATTGCCTGAACCAAGGGCTGGAGCCAGCTACAAAACCTGAGGAATATTGCAAGGTATGTGCACAGCCTTGCCCGCAGCCAGGTGTTTGCAGGTACAGAGACAGTTACAGGCAGTCATACACACAAGTATTTTGGCTTTCCATGGTGCTGCTCCTGCTCCAGGCACATGAGACACTGAAGAACAGTAAGTCATCTTTAATAAAATACCACCTGTTGGTAAATACATGTGGATTGCAGGTGTTTTCAGCTCTTCTGTTAAGATTTATGAAGAAGAGCAATAAGCGCTTTGAGGGGTAAATTAGAAGTGTTACTAAAAGATGTGACAGCAAACCACCGTGGCAGGACAGAGGGAAAATCTTCAGTGCTTTTGGCTGCTTTAGCATCTGTTATTAACTAGGATCAAGGTGTAATAAAGTCCACAGAGCTGCTGGGTTTTGGTCTGAGAACAAAAATGGTTCTACACAGCTCCTTGAATTTAAGGTTAGATCCTACCTCACTGCCAAGCCCCACAGCCCTTTTCTCCAAAACGGCTACACCAAAGCTGGAAGGCTCAACCAGGTGCACGATTCTCTCTTTGTCATCAGGTGTTGTTTGTTTTGGTGGATACTAATGAAGTGAGGAACGGACGGATTTTTGAGTATTTTCGCGTCAGGGACATCGATGTTCCTGCTGTGAGAATCCTAAACCTGACCAGCGATGCCAAGTACAAAATGCCAGCGGACGAGGTGACTGTGGAGAACCTGAAGGAGTTTTGCCAGAGCTACCTAAAGGGAAAAGCAAAGGTATGTCCATTGCCAATGGGACACCTCTCTACTACACCAGCTAAAACATAAATTGGCAAAGCACCCCCTTTTTAAATTAAAGCAGTGCCCTGCTGTGATCCTTGGTTTGTTAATCTGCTGTCACCCTAATGCATCCATCCACGGCTGCTGACAGAGCATTCCTCTGTATTTAACAACTGAGGTGGACTACAAAGTTTTCCAGTCCTCCAGTGTAAATACTGGGTTGATCATTTATGGCCCAATACTTGAACTGATGCCAGCTGTTGTACTCCAGTGGTTTAAAAACTCCCCATGTCTCAATCTTTCCAATACCATAATGGAGATATTTCCCTCCCTTTGTGGGGAGAGATGCAAACAATGATTGCAAGGGATTTTAAGGTTACAAAACAATCCAGCAAATAGAAAATTGACAGTTTCAGAGGGGATTAAGATTTGGTATTTTTTAAGCGAGTTTAGCAAAGTGAATTTCCCAGGGGGATCATTCCCAATGGCAAATACAGCATTTGTTGACATAATGAGCATCATCACACTCATGTGAAAAATACATTAAAACATTTTGCTTATTCAGTGCTCCTCGGGGTGATTTGCAGGGAGAAAAGATAAAGCAGTCAGTCTGACAGCAGGCAGAATTTAAGAAACTTGAGTAGGTAGATCCTGTATTCAGGGCTGGAGGGGAGCAGAAGGATGGAAGCAGTGGGGATGTGGCCTGTTTCTCACCAAGATCTGCTTGAGTGGCACAGTCCCACCAAGGAGAGCTGCCATGGGGCACGTGTGCCTTTCTGCTGCTGTGCTGGGGTGTTAGAGAAGAGAAGTTCCCAGCTACTGCACTGTAAATTGTAGGAGTCAGGCGGGAACCGTGACTGGGGGCAGAGATTTAAGCAGCAATGCACACTCTCTGGTGTGGTTTACATCACTTCTGAGAGCCCACAACACATAAACTTCCCACTAGTCCAACTTCTGAACAGCGGGCGCCAGGAATTCGGGGGAGGAACACAAATGTGTTCCATAGGAGCATTTTCAGACAGTCTGCTGCAGAGTCTGTATTCAAGAGAGGGACAGGTAATGCTGAATACCAACTACCCAGGGGTGAGAGATCCCGGCTCCTGCTGCAGGGAGAGGAGGTGGAACCATGTGATGGCTGACCAGGATGTAATGACATAAAAGAGTTATCAGACAGTAACAGAGCACATTAGGTAATGTCCCATCAGTCTCACATTAACTTGAGCTGGGGTACAGTTTCTCAATGCTCCCTGCACTGTCACAGCAATGTTTCTGTTTCTGCTCAGCAACATCTCTCTAGTGAAGAAATTCCAGAAGACTGGGACAAGATGCCTGTCAAAGTGCTTGTTGGGAAGAATTTCAACAGTATCATCTCCAATAAGACCATGACTGTGTTTGTTATGTTTTGTAAGTGTTGTGATTGAATTCAGATTTTAAGCTGCTTTAAAAGCTTAAAAGCTGATCAATTGGAAGGAAAAAAAAGAAAGCTCATGCCTGTATACCAAACTAATCTTTGCACTTTACAGAATCAGAGCTCGATGAGTTTTTATTGTTTGTGGAAAGAACTGAAGAAAAATTTGTGTCATATCTATGGAAACGCTGCGATACCTTTGCTGACTTAGTGTTGCACTGAGTGGCACTGGATCCCTTCAGTAAATGTTTGCCAAGGCCATATCACATCTCTGTGCTGAAAGACAGCACAACACTGGAACCTCGTGGTGCACGATGGAAGTGTGCTGCCTTCCAAGGGCAGAGGGAGAGTTCAGTGAGATTGTCTGCTAATAATGCTCTAGGGGTAAATCCCAGACAGGAATTGTGGTTTAGGAAATCGTAACTCTTTTTTTCCTCCTCTGTCTGCAAGGGAAGTGGCTTCCTTTCATGACTGTTTCCAGGAAGAAACCTCTGCCCTACCCTTGCACCAGCCAGCAGGGATCAGTTTGAGCCTTAATTACTTCAGGGAAACAAACATGCAGCATTAACAGAAATACAGAAAATAGCTGTACTGCCCTGAGTTCCAGAAATTCATAAGGGTAGTACATTCCTGCTGCCCTCCTTGCTGGCTGCAGCTGTGTCACTCACATGAGTAATTCCTACATTTCAGTGTTGTGAACAAACTGAATGATCTAAGCAAGAATTGAACCAAATCCTCTGGAAATGAAAGGCGGGTAAAGGGAATGTACTGTTTTCAGTGAAGTGCTCCTGAAATTTTAATTCTGTATGAACCAAGTGTGAGCATTGTTCTCCTGACTGAAGGACTGCAACTGTGTTGTGAGCTATTTAAGGGGATGCTGGGCTCTCAGCAGTTTGCCTTTCTGGTAACCTGCATCAGTGCAGTGCTCAGAGTCAAAACAGCACCCTATCTCAAACTCCTCTTTCTAGAGTCAGCCTAGCATGGTTTATGAACACAGTTAACTTTAGTATGCAGGAAGTATTTTGTACACTTTGGACAAGTGTTTCAGCACGGGAATGATGCAAGCCTTCCCGCGGTTGCACTGGTTATCTGGCACACCTCTGCAGCAAAGCTGTCCGAGGGTTGTGTGCTTGTTACAGTCCTAGGAGGCTAAAGAGAGCTAAAGCAGCACTGCTGTCAGAAAGGTGTTAGTGAACAATGAGTTATCACTACATGGAAATGTGAAATTCATGAAGGGCAAACGGTTCCTAGCCACTGACCACAACTGAAACCCCAAACCCTGTTAACCTGAAGGGCTAAATAGGTCCCTGTGGTTGCACCACCACACGCTCTTCTGCTCTTCTGTGTCCTTCTAATTTTATTTTAAATGTGCAGATGCCCCTTGGTCCCATGAGTGCAGAGAACTCCTGCTGATCTGGGATAAGCTGGGAGAGCAATATGAAAGTCAGGAGGACGTAATGATTGCCAAGATTGATGTGACAGCAAACGACATCCTGTCCGTGGGCCTGGATCGCTACCCCTTCTTCACGCTCTTCCCTGCGGGCTCGGATTTCCAGGTGGGAAGGGGTTGGGGAAGACTGTGGGGCTCAGCTGCTCACCAAGGCAGGGGCTGTGCTTGCACGTGCCCAGGGGTCACAGGGAATAGAGGAATTTCCTTTAGCTAGGAAAGATTTGGTCCTTTTCTGCTCAGCACTGGCTTCTGAGTAGACACTGCTGTCAAGAACCTGAACTAGAGGAGAAACCCTTCTGTTGTCTCATCCTGTGCAGGAGGCTGTGGCAGGAGCTCAGGTGGCATTTACTGACTTGGGCTACAAGTCCTCAGGGCCTCACATTCTCCTGTTTAACAATCTCCAATCTGCCTGTTGGGCTCTACAACAGCCTCAACTTGGAGGGAATTTACAGATACCTCCTAATGACTGCAGTGCCTTTTTACTTCAAAGAGATGTTCTGTCAAAGAACCACTTGTGCTAGTTGTTTCCAGAGCGTGTACAACTGTCTCTAAAGTGTTAATACTGCTCTTGTTATCTTCCTCTACATTTTCACAAAACCCAAATCAAAACCTTTCTTCTGTACATTTAAGCTGGCAATTTTACTCCATTATGGTATCCCAGCCCCCAATGGGAATAAATATTTGTTGTCAAGACCAATGATTTTTGCAATATTCTACCTAATGAATCAGCTATGTCACACAATAATTAGGAAGTGCTGCTGAAAGTGGAGGCAAAGAAAAATATTAAATAGCTACATTCTCCATCTATGTACATTATCTAATTAAAAAGAAAATATCTCTGAAGTAAAAAAAAAAAATTAAGATACCGCTATAATTAAGGCATTACTAAGCTTTTCATTTTTCTGCTTAGTACTAAACTTAAATTAAATTCTAAGGCATTTACCCATGTCCTCATTTAATCTTTGAGAGATTTTCCTCTCGGATGTGCATGCACAACTTCTGATGAATTGAACTGCAGTCCTGCATGCTCACACAATGTTTAGTCTTAAACAGAAAAGCAGAAACCTATTAAATGCTCGTAATAAATGTCAGTTTGCAAAAAAACCCAAATAAACAAAAAAGCCCCAAACCAGTGAAAAACTTTCATTAACTATTAAGGGATTGTTTCATACTTAAAAACACTCTGGCACTAAAGAGTATTTGAAATCTCAAGTTCCTCTTTGTGCACCATGTTTTTGCACTGTTTCCCTCAAATGCAGAGGTTTTGTCTTGTACTTGACTAGCAGTGCAGGTTCCTGTAGATGTCTACTTCTGTGGGTTAAGTGAGAAAAATAACATTTACATACTCTCATGCACTGATTACTGCAGTGAAAGGTGTTGACACACATCCCCAGTAACCAGTGCAGGAATCAGCTGCTTCTCTGGCTTTACAGCTCTTCAGGCTCTGGGAAACTGCTGTTCCAGCCACCATCAGAGCTGATAAAAATCAAGACTCATCTGAGAATGTTAATTGCCTCCTGAGAAATAAAATAACCTTTCTCAAGAAACTTAAACTTACAAACATAGGAACCATAAAAAAGTAGTTTCAAAGCTGCCACATTGGTATTGAAATGGAATGGAAATACCAAACTTCTAGTATACTAAAAATGCACAATTGTAGTGAACTCAGCAGTCTGGAGTTGTTTTGTTTACGGTCCTTTGAACTCAAATCAGGTGTAAGAGTAACCAGTGCAAAGTAACTCAGCATTATTGGTCTGGCTGGGAGTGAGCTTAACCCAAATGAGAACGGACACCCACCTGTCCCTGAACACACTCAGATAACAGCAGACAGTTCCCAATGTCATGCACATGATCTCCTACAACTTTTCGCTGAAAAATTTGGGCAAAACCCTTTTATACTTCCAGAGAGCAAAGGCTTTTTGGAGAGGAGTCTTTAAAACACAATACGACGCCTAGACCCACTCAGAAAATGTTAAAGCTCAAAACTGAAACTACTTCTTTCATTAAACTTCCTCAGAAGAAAATCCTCAGTAAATCCCCAACTTAAGGTGAAGAAAATTAATGTCACTGCTCATCTTCATCCTGTTCTTTCAAGCTGTGCAACAGCTGGACAGAGCATTTCAAAACTATTCCAGAATTTGAATTTCCATCAAAATCTTTAGACAGCTTTGAATAGCATGGCTGGACACTGAAAAGACTCTGCACTTCAGAATATCTTGCCAGTGTTTATTGTTAAGCACAAAAACCCCCACTGATGTCAATAGTTGGCAGGATCCCAAAGTGGTACCATAAAATAATGGTTATGTTTTTTATACAAATCCTTTCCTTCTTAGACATCTTTCTTCTTTACACTCAAGTTTCAGGTGCTGTTGGAGCCTGCTGTGCCTCTGCCCTTGCTTTGTAAACTGAGCACAAAAGTTTAGAGCTGTTCAATCTAAAGAACCGAAATCCTCCACCCGGTTTTGAAATTGTTTCCGAAATGTTGTGTACAGAGTTACACACTTAACTTTAAATCTTTTCCAGGAAGTGGCCTACACTGGGGAATACACATTGGAGGCATTTTCTGAATTCTTAGAAGAAAAAGGCAAGACAAAAGCAGAACCAGGAGAGGATGTAGGTATTTCATCCAGACACTGCCAGCTCTGCTGTGCAGTCCAGGCACGTTCCCAGCTTGGGGAGAAGTTCCCGCACTGGCACAGCCACAGCCCCTGCTCGTGCCAGTGCTGGGCTGGTTCTTACCAGGCTGCAGCTGGTTCCATCCCCACAGCAGCTGCAGCCGTGCAGCCCAGCCTGGCACCCACTCACATCCCTGTTGTTGTCACACAAACCCCCTTGTGCCGCTGCTGGTGTCACGGCACCGGCTCCGGCAGAGAGGAGCCCGCAGCCTGAGAGCTGCAAGCAGCCCTCGCTCCCCATTTCAGCTGGAAAAACAAAGCCCTGGCTGAGTGTCAGCTGTAGCTGGAGTGCTCCAAATCCCCACTGCCCACCTCATTCTGCTGCATTCAGTGCAGCTTCTCTGCCTCGGAAAACAAGGACACAGCTGGGAGCTGTGATGTCCCTTCTCCGAGCAATCTGGTCGTGATTGTTGCCCAGCTCCTCGACCCTTTCCTCTCCACTGTAAATCTGACCAGAGCAGTGTTTTCTGTGCCACATCTGCCTGTTGTTTAATCACAGACCCTCCACTGCCAAAAGACACATGGTAAGTGAACAATGGGATCTCCACACAGAGAACTACGAGCAAGAGAAGAAGTCCTGACATGGAAATGGAGACACTGTCCTTCCAGAAAAAGGATCCTGGGCCCTTCCTACCCAGAAATGAAGTGGAACCACTGGGTTGCAGAAGTTATTAACACTCTTCTCAGCTAGAAGGAAAACTGTCTGTGGGTGGAGAAACAAGTTTTGGGTTTTCAGACTTATTTCCACCAGGGGCTTTGATTTTCTCCTGCAGTCAGTGGTTATATATGTAGTTACTGACGGAGAGAGATGACTAAACTAGCACTGGGACACAGAAGGCTGCAGAGCAGGATCAGACATCCACCTTTTCCCAGCCATTGCACAATTCTGCTTTCCAATACCCAAAGGCTGCACTTGCTGTCTGCCTCTTGCCCGTTCCTCAGTACCCTGTTTCAAGCACATCTGTTGAGTCCCACACACAGTATTTCACGTGCAAGATTTGAGCTGTGTGTATTCTGTTCTCTTCTTCATGCTTTATGTCACATTAAAGAATAACTAAAACCATCAGCTTAGGAATTACCACTCAAAACCGTGCTCTGTGTAAGTAAGGGGGGGTAAGTAATTGACATTTTCTCATCTGTTCACTTTTTCCACCCTTACCTGACGTGCACCAAATTTTCCCAGAAGATTGCAGTATTAGACCATTTGCAGTACAGTGCTTGATATGAACTCCCCTGTGGAAATAATTTTTCATCCTCACCTCAGGGCATTCACAAACACACAAACAAGATAAATAGGGCAGTTTCTTTTGAGGTTGCCAAAGAAAGACAGCCTTGTGCCCACCAGCACACGAGATATTCTAAGTTCTTATTAAATCTTCACACAAAGCTTCATGTAAGCTTTGCCATAAACCAGTGGAAAGGTTTGAAAACAAAGCACATTTTAGCAACAGCTGCACTATTTCTGACCTCGTTAACAAGACCTCAAGTTCCTTGGTTGAAAAGATGAAAATCTGCATTGCAACTAATTTTAAAATGTTTTGGGGTTTTTTTTAAGAATTACTAGAGCAAATGTCTTTGTGAACATCTGTAATCAGCAATTTTCCTTTTGCATTTCCTTTTTTGAAAGGATCCTTCAGGAGGAATCAAAGAGGATTTCAGTCAAAAGGAAACGGTGATAACAGAGAAAGAACTTTAATACTACAGAGACAGAGAAACATTCTGAGGATTGTGGGGAATCCTTCCTGGAAGGAGCTCACTGGAAGAATGAATCATCTCAAGTGAACACAGAGCTGAATAAAAAAATGAAAGTAAAGAATTCAGTATCCATGGCTCGTTATGTGTGACTTCTCTTCTGAACCCCATTTAACTCCTCGTTTTACTGGGATCAGTTCTCATGGGTTCTTAAAATATTGTCAATTTTGCTTAAACAGTGGCCTTATTATTAATAAAACTGCTCTTCTTTAGAAAGGTGCGTATGCCATGGCAAAGAGATCAAGATATAAAAGTATTCCTTCTGAACAAGATCTGCAACAGGATTGCAACTGATTGCTCTCCAGTTTACCCTAAAACAGCCCTCTTGTTTTCAAAGGAGTTTAACTGCTCCCAGAAAGGGTCTGACACTGCAAAGAGCATTCCTAGAATGATCTTCAGAAGAAGCTAGGGGCTGTGCCCAAATGGGCAGCAAGGCACAGGTCATGATTTTTTTTTATTATCAAGCAGTAAAAAAATGCAGAAATTGAGATATAATTTAATTCCAGTTAGAAAAATACTGTAGCTAACGCACAAAGTCATAAATATGACTCACATTTTAGTTCTGTGAGGTCCCTTAACCACATGTAAAAGAAGTGAAACAGGTGAAACTGCTGGACAAGAGTAATTTTGAACAACTATTAAACACAGAAGCTATAATCTTTTAATTAGTTTCCTTCCAGAAAAATAGAGCAAGCGATGTTCAGCACCACCCTGTATCTGGCAGACGGGTTTATCATTCAAGATAATGAAAAAAAATTAATTTGCACTGCGTCCACCCACTGTATACAAGGCTCAATCCTGACACTGCTACCTATCCCATCATGAGGTGCAAGATTGCATTTTAATGACAACATTAAAACATCTCAGCAGGTGATGCTCTCATTTCTGCTCCAGCCACTCTCAGATGTGGTGTCAGGACAAGAGGCCAAGGGCAGACTCCCAGGCCATGCCCTGACACATGACAAGAGTTGCAAATCTACTTCACAGAGCATCTGGCAAAAGCCTGCCTGAGAGGAAGCCTTGGTCAAAAGTCTGACTTGTTTCTGGCTGAGTTCCTCCAAGTCTTGACCACGGCAGGAGGTGCCCTGGGTGCCACACAAGTGGCCTGGCACATTGTCTCCTTTTCCCTCTGACCCAAGTCAGTTACAGAATATTTTCCGGGAACAAAAATTTAGAAGTGTCACAAGGAGAATTGAGCCCTAAGTGTCTGAAATGAAATCACTTCCTCAAGCTTTGCTAAGTCAAGCACTGCTTCTTTTATTTTAGCCTAAACATGAAGTGAATCTGTTTAATTTTAAAGAGTACATCATTATAACCGTGCTCAGACATTCTAAATATTGCTTAAAACCATAAAACAATTTTTAAAAAATCAATATTTATTAGCCAAACTTGTTTCTGTAGATGAATACCAATATTTTGAATGCCCCACTCCCATGAATAATCTCCTCATGCACATAAATAAGCCCTATCAATTAAGACTGACAGGACCAAGTACAGAGATATGAATGCATATCAGCAGTGGAGCTGCTTTAATCTGCACTGTCAGGATGATTTGGTTATCAATATGGAGCAGCAGAAGCAACACTCCCAGCTAGGATTCTTATTTATTAAAAAAAAAGAAAGAAAGAAACAAACAAAAAACACGAAACAAACCAAAAAACCAAACCAAAAAACCAAAAAAAAAGGTGAAGCATCACAAAGATTAATATAAAAAAGGAATAAACTTGAACCATCCCCAAGAAATGCTGCCTTGTTTTTCCATTCAATGCCAGCCTATTCTGCCTTAAAATACAAGCTTTGAGCACCTTGCAGATAGAAATTCATCTCAATAAGTTCTTTTCCTAAATCCTGGGAAAGAAAAATGTTGTTCAGAATTGACAATCATTCATAGGTGCTCAGATGAACAGGAAAAAAAAATAATCAATCCTAATGAGAACTATAATAATTCTTTTTCCTCTTTACCACAGATTAATTCTAGCTTAATTTCCCTGGAATTACTTTTAGCTGGCAGTAGCATAACAACAATAAATTAAAAGAGATTAATACAAACACAAAACAAATGCACTGACTGCTCAAAAAAACCCAACCCTGAGGTGCGGCAGGGGCATAATTGGTACAAAATATAAAGGCCTGGCTTGGAGGTCAGAAACTCGGTGTTGGTAGTAGATGTGTGCTATATGCTGAGGACTGGTGGGATGATCAGAGAGAGGGGTCTGGAGTGAGTGTTTCAGGCATTCCAGTCAGAGAATTGCACTGTCAGACTGGTCAGGAAGTTTGACACTCTCGTCTTGCCTTTCTCTCACACTCCTGATGGCAAAGAGAGCAGAGCTTGCTCCAAGGCCACAACGATTTAGTGCAGAAATATCAACAAAAAGGAACAACTCACACACTTACAAAAAGCTGCTCCTGTGTTAACTCCAGCGGGGTTTGACCAGTGGAAATTACTCAGCTCGGGTGTTTGAGAACCCTGCTTGGTACAGCCAGCTGTGACAGGGGGAAGGAGCCTGTGCTCATTTCGAACTCTGCTGTGGGAAAAGCTGTGAACCCGCTTGTGCCCGGGCTCGTGCCCACGCTGTGGTGGCATCAGGAGTCTCCCACAAGCTGCCAGTCGTTCACTCAAGCTTGTGTCCAGCTCGGAGTGCCCCCAGGAGCGTTTCAGTGCTCACGTTTCGTTTCACCACGTTTGGGAGATGAGGCGGCCGAAGGGCCAAGCCAAAGGCAGCCCTGGCCCCGCTTCTGGAGGAGGCAGCTGCTGCTCCCTGCACCACACCTTGCCCCGGGTGCCCTCAGTTTGCGGTTCCTGAGAACCACCTTGGAAATATTTGCTTTCTGTGGAACATTGACAGAGCTCAAGCTGTGCTGGCGCTGCCGCCCGCCCCTCTCGCTGCTGAACAAACACGCTGCCCTTCCACCAGAGCCTGCCAGCCACTCCACACCGGGTCCTGGGGGGGGAATTCACTGCACAGGGACCCTCACTGTTCACACCCTGGACCTGCATCACCACTTGAACACCACAGGGTGAGCACAAACAGCTCAAGAATCGTTTTCTCCCCCTCCCCGGGAAGAAACACCACACTGTATTTCATCTGAGCCCTCCTGGGCAAAGGCATGTTACCAATAACTGCAACTAGTGAATAATAAATATTAATAAAGCCTTTAATTGGAATCCTGTAGAAAAGCACTTTCTCCAGCACAGCTGGCAAGAGTCCCCTTGAACAAATGCTGCCTTCTTGCCAAGCACAACATAGGCAGAGTCATAAATAGAGAGCAGAGCCCAAGGTTGTATGCAAACATCACTGCCGAAGCCTGAGCTTTACAAAGCCTGTATTCTATAGGCTGAAGTAATTTGGCAATTCTGCCCAAATTTTCCTCCTCTGGCCTTGTCGTTTTTGAGAAGATGCTGGTTATTTCTGAGCACACACACCACGTGCTAACGGAGTCCTGAGCTAAACCAGCACCCTGGGAAAGAATTCCCTCCAGGCCCTGTGTGCCAGGACACATCACCAATGGCTGCCAGGAAAACAGCTCTTTGAGATCAGTAACAGAGGAAAGGGTTCATTAAAAACCTGTTAACTATCACTCCCCTTCACTGAGTTTGACACGGGTGGGTCTCTGCCTGCCCTGCCTCACTCTCCCTGACTCCAAAGCCCTGCTATTTGCTGAGTCAGGGAGAAAACCCACCCTCTCCCACATGCCCTGATCCTTTCCTGAAGCAGCTCTTTGCCAAACTCCAGCAACTTGCACAGACCAAGGTACTCGCCCAGAAATCACATTTGCTCGGAAGAGTCTGAGCACATGGCAAAAACCTGCACCACTGTTTCAGCCTGGCTGCACAGCACCGGGTGCCTGTGGGATTACTTGGTTTAAGGGTGGCAATTACAGTCTTTGTAAGAGCCAAGTGTGGGTTGTAACAGCTTTCTAACTGGCATTAAATACATGGTCTAGCCTAAACTATTTCTGTTCCAGTCCTTAATAATTGCCCACT
Source organism: Dicrurus megarhynchus (assembly GCA_013399195.1). Lineage (NCBI taxonomy): Eukaryota > Metazoa > Chordata > Aves > Passeriformes > Dicruridae > Dicrurus > Dicrurus megarhynchus. The sequence goes on along the minus strand of VXAD01005464.1, from coordinate 1,327,600 downwards.
TAATTCTCTATTAAGACTCATTGAAAGAAGAGACTGGACACCTTTTAATGTTCACTTAATTGACAATCTTTGCTGTAACTTTTTTTCTGTGTATTTTTCTACTTGAAACCCTTCGACTAAGATGCTGGTCAGCAGAAGAATTCTTAGGGCAATTTCCTCAGAGAGCACACTGGTGTGGAAATGTGAAGGATGTGCTCCCTCAGCAACCAGAGGACTTCATAAAAGACAAGGAAGATGGTCTTCTATGGAACAGTCACTGGTGAAAGTGAACCCCAATTTGCAATACATGAAAAGCATATAAATTGGATAAATGAATCTCTTCACTTGGAAATTTTGCAACATGAAATCTTCTCTTCCAAATGACAGCCGCTGGGTTGGTTTTTTTTAACTGAACAAATTCTCATTTATATTGGGAACACACAAAACACTTCCCCAAATGCGTTTATTCTTCTACAGCCTTCTTCCTACTAATTTACCCAAGCCTGGTACGAGAATATGTTTCAATCACACGGCCAAAGATGCGAAATAAGGCCACGGGACTTGGGAAAATCACACTGGCAAACAGCAGGAGCTGAAGGAAATAATTCTGTAGGAGACCGGGGAGCGTCAGGAAAGGCGCAGCCTTTGGGGTGGGCTGGCAGGTGAGCGGGTAACGGGAGCGGGGGTAACCCGGGAGCCGGATCCCGATTCCAGCGGAATTCCCGCGGCTCCCCCGCCTCCTGCCGGGCAGCGCGGGCACCGCCCCGGGCCGGGAGCCGGGAGCCGGGACACGGCAGCCGGAGCACCGAGGGACGGCGTGGCCGGGAGAGGACACAGCGCCCGGGCACAGCCTTGTGCCCCCGGGCAGGAGGCGAACGAAGCTCTGCCAGACCCTTTGTGCCCGTCTGTAACACACACACCCAGCTCCGGGGTGGCCAGAATGAGCAGCACCGTGCCGGGGCATCTGGAGTGCCGGGGCAGTTTCAAACAACACAATTAACCAGGTACTTCCAGCTAATTAACGCTGACATCGAGCTGTTTAGAACAGGCGTAGCTTTGGCCAGTTGGAACTGGTCTGACAGACCTGCAACCAAGAAAAAAGTTCAATCTGGAAAGTAAAGCTGAAAATATCTTGACCTCGGCCCAAAGCCATACTATGCCTAAGTTATAACTGTATGTCAATGCATAAAATCACAGCAATGTCTTTTTCAAGAGTATCAAAATACTTTGCCCCATTCTACAGGTCTGAAACAACCGACTGGAACAACAGCAAAAGTGTTATGGGACGTGCCAGCCAGTTGGAACATCGGTCAGATTGAATTCCTCATGTGGAACACGTCACTACCACAGAGCTACCACGTCAATAGTGCACGGAGAAGCTGCAAGCACAGCATTGCTGTGTCTGTCGTGAGACCAGGCTGCAGTTCCAAGGATGACTCCCTGGTGTTTGCAGAAAGGACAGAGTTCAGCCATCTCTACTGAGCTATGGTCCCGACAAAACAAGTTCAAGCAAGGGTGATACCCCCAGAGAGCTCCCTGATCCTACTAAACCAGCCATTATGCATGGTCCAGATTTCTGCTCTTTTTAATACCCCACTGGCTTATTCCTCCAAGATGTTCCTATCTTGGATGACTTCCAAGATCTGCCCAGTCCTTCATAACTGTATTTTCATTACCATTATTTCCTCTAATAGTTCTTTAGCATCCTGGCTCTGGTATCCTCTCCCTTCTTCCTTTAGCCCTGTTGTACTTGAGGGACGATGCCCTTGTGCTTACAGAAAGGTTGATCTTCAAAGACAGTCACATACTGACACCAGTGGAGGGTGTGTTACAGGTGACCAAGGTTCACTTCTGTACAAACAAATTCTTTGTAGGTGGAGAAAAATCAAATACAGGCAGCAAAGTTACAGCTGATTTTGCTCTCTCTGTGTTTTCCAAAGCTAGGTCAAAAACGTAAGAATTTGTTCCCAAACAATGAACTGACTGACAGAGTTGAAACACCATCTGGGCTGGGAGCTGCCCATCAGCACTGCCACTGTGGTAACATCACACTCAAAGGCACTCACACAGTTCTAAGGACACTGGCACACAGCCATTCTACCACACTCACAACTCAGCAGGCGTTTGAATTAACACTCCCTTGAACTTGGATTACAAATAAAACCTTTACAAGCTTACACAAACACTACTGAGCCTGTTGTTCCCTCTATTTCCCTTAGAACCACAGAATATGCTGTGCTGGAAGGAACCCACAGGGATCATCAGTTCAGCTCCTGGCCCTGCACAGGACAGTCCCAAGAACCCCACGCTGTGCCCGGGAGCGTTGTGAGACACAGCCTGAGCTCTGCCAGGCTCGGAGCCCTGGCCACCTCCCTGGGGAGCCTGCTCCAGGGCCCAGCCACCCTGGCTTGCACTGTGGCAGCTCCTCCTGCACTTCATGCTGTGGTCACCACAGCCTCTGCACCGAGGCTGTGGAACTGCAGAGAATTCTCCTCCTGAGCCAATGCCAGATAGAAATCTAAAATATGGAAAAGTGTCATCACGGTCCTGAATTTTGTGAGATCTGCATTTTGTAACTGAGAGTTTTTAAGCATGAACTTCAGAACACCCTAAAATACAGTCAAATGAAAAGTGACACAACCTCCTTACTTTAACAGAGTCAGAATTCTCATCTGGCCCCACTGAGATTCAGGAAGTGCTGGAACAGGTTTAGCTTAAAAGATAAAGAGGTGCAAAAAGCTGAGGTCCAGTTTGTGCCAGAGTTGCAGCTTTCTCTACATATGAGAAACTTCTGCAGACTTTTGAAGTTTTCAGGAGTAGCAAGGGTTCTTGCTGTCGCTTCTTTTTGAATTGTTGATTTTAATTTTCTGTTGTAGAATTTGATGGCAACAGCAACAGGATCAGACACACGCACTTCAACTCATGGAGCTAAGCCGATGGATACACACTGAGGATCAAATAATTATTTAATCTGATTGATATTTTCCTAATTCTAATTTTTATTTGCTCATGAACATGACTGACCACTAAACACACTTAATTAAAATTTGCTCAAGTTGCTGTGTTGGATCAACCCTTCCAGTTTCTCTGACTACAGAAGCCAGTTTTCTTCTGCTTTCCCCTCTCTCTGAGGAGGCAAGAGGGAAAATATGTTACAGCTTTACACTTGCTCCCTGTCATGGAAATGAGGGAGGCAGAGTTTGTGTTTCCCTGCACAAATCAGCTTTTTTTGTACACAAACACCACTAATTACCTTCTCTTCATGTCTGAATATCAGAAAAATTATCTATATTTAGCAGACTCAATATAACATTAGGAGTAGGATGAGGCTTTGGAGCAAAACACAATGAACATCTCATTCAAGGGAACTCAGCGTTTCTCAAAGCTTAATGCTATCAATCCATTTGCTTATAAAGAGAAGAGAATGAATTTGGTAAAAATTTCTGCTATCCTTTCAATCTTACGGGTTCTCAGCAGGAGCCTTTTAGAGGACAACACGAAATGCTCTGTGCATGTTATTCCTTCTGTGGATCACACCTCCCTACATACACCACACCACACTCAAGCAGGTAACAAACAACACAATCTCTTATCTTCATCGTGTTGCATCCCTTCTTCCCTCCTGAGTTCTGCTGGTGTCACAACAGATACAGAGGGAAGGGCAGAGAGTAAGAAAGGTGAGGAATATTTGTGGAATGAAGAGATGCCGTGGGTCTGGTGAGAGACCAAGCCACCAACTAAATACAGGATTCCCACAGGAAGGAAGCTTGGAGGTGGTAGGTAGGACAGGACAAGTAAAGGTCATGAGAGAAGATACATGTAAGTATGAAGAACGGAAGGAGAAAAGAAAGAACTGGTTTTACAAGAGGGGAGAAGCTCTGCTGCTGGCTACTTCTGCATCCAGTCCCAAGTACAGCCCTGTTGTACCCCAGACACCTCACACATACAAGACCAACTATCCCTGCAAGCCTCCCTTGACCACTGCTGAGAAGAGCCTCTGGATTCCACTATGGAATTATTTTGGCTTGATTTAGAAAGCCTCTACTTCGGGGAAACAGTTTTAGTGCAGTTTTATTGAAGCCCAGAAAAGTGCCAGACAGTGAAGAACATTTCAGCTAAACTTAAAGTGAAAATTGTCAATAGGATATAAAGCCAGCTCCCTGAATTTTTTCTGATCATGAAGTTTCCATTAAAACTGTGCAGTATGTAGTGTGGATATGTTACAGCAGGCTGTGCTGGGTTATTTCCCAAGTACAGCATTGTCAGGATCAACCCTGAGTACAGCTGAGAGATTATGACGTCCCATGACGGCACTAGCCTTGACTCCAGCCGTGAGAGGTAAAATGCTCATCTCAGGAATGGGAGAACAGCCCTCATTCTCATTCCAGAAGACACCAACAAGTGGGTTTTAGTTAGAAGTACTGCAATTATCCACTTTGCAACAGATAATGTTCAGTGCTTCTAATTAAAGACAGGTAAGCATACAGAACTTTGTAATTATGTGGGATAATCTTTGCATCAAAATAAGACATAGCCCACACTTTATTTGCATGGGCCACGTAGGTTTAGAGCATGCCCAAAACATTTCACTTCCAGCCAGCTACAGCAGAGGTACAGACCTGTATGAAGAGGATCATACCCCCTGTAAAATTCATTTCACTCAGAACTAGCACACACACACACACACAAATTTGGGTGGCATAAATAGTACCTACAAAGAGAGTTTGCCAGGCAGGTCACCAGATATGAACTGAGGGTTCAACCATACAGGTAGGGCCTATTTCAATGGAATTATTGGGCATCAATTTGAGGAATAGAGCCTCTGGGAAGTGGCATTTCATCTTAAGCCCCTCCACAATAGTTTGTACAGTCTTGAGCCAAGCTGCTTTCTGTCACAAGCCCTTTAGCTTGGTCAGGTGGTCAGCCATAACCCAGGCAGAGAAATCCCAGACACCCACTTTCCTAAACAACCCCAGATTTCAGGGACGTGAGTAGAAGCAGCTATGCCCCAGAACGACCTGTGGTCCATCAACACACAAGTTATGCAATGTATTGCTTGATGAGAATTAGAGCTGCACCTTCAAATCAACAATTTGCTCTTCATTTTCTGACCATCCTGTCCTCAGGGCTGATCACCTTGGTGGTTTTATATCCAGAATGAACCTGCCCCTGTGTGCTTATGGCTGCTCCTTCACTTTCTACATATTTTTTCTCCTTGCTTCAGCACAGGGATAGGAAAAGACAATGATTGCTTCGAGACAGTGGCAGAGCAAGGTAATAGGGAGCAGTGATGAAGGAATGTGGATGGAGGTGTTACCATGGCAACAGGGGGACAGAGAGTTTTCCAGCTTTGGGAAAGCAAGCACATTTTTCATCACTGTTTCTGCTCTGAGTTCTGAGCAGCCCTTGTGACTTTTAGGGTGAGGGACAAGAGTGCAAACAGCATTCGGCCCCAGGGAGCTGTTCCATCATTGCAAAAGTTAAAGAGCAGCTGAGAAAGCCACACAGAAATTCAAACTGGTGTCCAGGTCAACACCTCCAGCATAAACTTATGTTCCTGAACTGTGTAGTAGATCCATAAATCCATTAATTTTCAGAATAACTTATAAAAATATAATTCCCGTACTCTGAGACAAAGGGTTTGTTATCACCTTCCCAAGCACTGGCTGTATCTGCCATAAGTGTCCCATAGGCACTGTACAGGCAGCATTTCCCTGCCAAAACTGAGCCCAAGAAGAAGGAACAATACACAACAACGACAGCAGTGAAATAATCCCATTACAAGCAAGGAATATACCAGGAATACAACAGAAGTAAGAGCATCTATTGACAGTCCTTTATCAGTAGTAACTTTGGCTGCAATGCTTTTCTGAGTATAAGATGACAAACTCCCTGCAAGGGTGTGTCTTTGTGTGTTCTTAAATATAAAGGAGCTGTTAAAGGATGAACTAGAACATAAAAAAGCCTAAAGGAAGAACCACATGAACTCTGCAAGTTGGCAGAAGATTTACAGAGATGCAAAGCTGCCAATTTTCAGAGAACACCTCCTGGAGCAAGCGGTCTACAGCTTATAATTCCTGAAAGAGACGGTGGGAATGCTATTAAAGGGAAGTGCCACTTGGAGTAAAGTAACAAAATGAAAGAAATTGTATTTGAATACGTAGGACTGCAAATGGTAGAAGTCTCTGCTGGTTAATACAAATACACTTTGGAGGAAATAATGCTAGTTCTAATGTTAAGGTAAAGGCTGATAATATCAGCAAGAAGATGCAAACCTTTCACCTTCTTGGGGGCATGATGCAGCTGACAGTGATACATGATATAATCTCTCCACCTGCTTCTTAGGGAAGCTGAGCATGACAGATAATCTCACACTGTTCGTTTTGGAGGAGTAGATAAGTTCACCTGGAAAGCCATGAAGACCCTTGCTGAGGTCACAGCAGCTTTTTGCAGGATGTCACATCATTGACACTTTCCAATTTGTTTCTGCCTCTGTCCTCAACCAGACCCCAGCAGCACTCAGAATGCACTCCAGGTAACTTTTAAAATGTGAAACAACAGCCTAGGAGCAGGAGGCTCATGGTGTTAGCACACCATCACAGGGCCTGGTGAGGCATTCAGGCTGCTGCTCACAGCAAACACAGAACCCACAGGTAGAGCTTTGCTGTTCCCACCCAAACTGTGCCTGACCAAGCCACTGCCCAGGGTGGGTTGGAGATCTGAATAACTGAGACCTGAACAAACAGATGGTCCCCAGTGCTTCAACACATCTTCATCAGGGTTGAAAAAGGAAGAACTGTTTCCCACTGTGCCAGCCTACCACCAAGCTGTGCTCCCAAGCAAGATGGGTGATGGTGCATGGACTTCTGTCATGCTGTACCAGGTGTTCCTCTAATACCACAACAGCAAATCAAAGTGAGATATAAACTATGGTTGCTGAGCTCTTTGCTGCAACTATAACATTCTGTCTTGCTACAGAAAAAAAAGAAACAAATGCCAGCATTTCTCTTGGGGGGAAAGAGAAAAGCAAAAGGAACCAAACAGAGCAGATACAGGCAAACTCTGCCACACTCTTCAAGACTTCTGAAGATACAGGCAAACTCTGCCACACACTCCTCAAGACTTCTGAAGCTTAACATGGAAGAAGTACTGCAAGCAGAACCAGGAGCTGCGAATTTTTGCATTTGCTTCCTATTTCTCTTAAAAATCCTGTCAATCACATCTCCATGGATAAACACACTGCTAGCAGTTTCACCTCACCATAGGCATCATCTCGTCTTCAGCCAGCGGATGTGAACAGGTTTTCTTTTGCACTGCTTTGGAAAATGCTGTGCATCTGCTTGGATAGGAAAATTCCCAGCTCAGGAGTCCCTGAGGCTGTAAGGCAGCAGAAAAGCCTCGGCAGAAGGGGGTTACTCTGAGCTGCTTGCACCAAGAGCTGCAGCAACGCTTCCAGGGCTGCAGGACAGAGCTGTGGGCCAAGAACAGGAATGCCCTGTGCTCCAGACTCCAGCTTGTTCCCTCCACACAGCACTCGGCCTTTGTGAAGCAGGGATTTAAAAAGCACCACAGCTTGGGAGGAAAAAACCCTCCAGAAGCATGAAACCATTTCCCAGCTGCTCCTGCCTTTCCTGCTTCATTCCCAAGGCACACAGCAGCCAGGCTGGCCAGCCTTCCCCCTTCCACCACTAATTAAACCTCCAGGTAAGAAGGCACAGGGTTCAACAGAGGGCACCTTGGCAGAATTGATTCCTCCCAGCCTCCAAGCTGACTTCTTGGCTTTGCTTTACTCAGTTAGTGCCTCTGACCACCACAGCACAGCTACTATGTCTGTCCTCTTTTATCTAAACTTCTTTACATAATGGTGAATTTAGGCACGCAGGGGAAGAAAAAGGAACAACAGCAGATAATTTTTATTCTTACAGAACAATCTATTTGCAGGAGGAAAGAGATGGTAAATTGCTGCCATTTTACTGCCTTGTTTGAATAATTTCCTGTGGGAGAATTTTAAATGCCTTGTGTATCAGGAAGGGGCAGCTGCTCCGTTTTCCATGGGGGTATCATGGTACGAGGCACTGATGCAATTTGGAAGATGGACTATTGACTGTTGTGAAATGATGCTGAAAATGATGCAATCAATTTAATTCTCTAATGGCCTAAGTAAAGGACGGGAAACTTTCTGGGTATTGTTTGACCCGCCTTATGAGAGACTGAAAATCCTGTTCTGAGTAATCAGAAGATGGATCTCATTTCATACAACTTTTTTTTTGATTCAGTAGCTGAAGGAGGAAGAACTGAATCTCAATTTATAATTCTAGTTCCTTCCACTATTACTCAAAATGAATAAAGATGACAGTTTTGATTCCAAAACCCAGAGTGCTTCAAGCCTTTAGATGACCTTCAAGAGAACAGCAAGCCAGTCTGACTACAGTCATCAAAAGATTTCTGGTTTAATAGGATCTTGTAGAAGTGTGCTCTTTATTAAATATTTTGTGGCAATGAATTGGTCTGAGGTTTTCTCTTTGAAAAAATAAATACAGAGTGAGATGGCTGTATTGTAGGATGAAGGGAGGCATCATTTCAGTTCCCTGCTCTGACCAAGTCAGGGATATCTGGGATGAAAAATGACCTAAGTACGTGAACCTCTGTGTGTGAATTAGAGGGCAAGTGAGAGAGCACATGCACCTGGGGGTCCAATGGAAAAATGGACCTTTGTTCTGAAAATATAAATTATGGCAATCCTACATTCACATTAAAAAAAAGGGTTCATATTGCTCCACATCAGGATTAACACATATTTCAAAACATGAAAACTTGATGAAATTAGAATTGCTGCCTTTTCATCAATAAAATACTGACATCAAAAGAGAGGGAAATTGTCATATCCTCTAGATCAATACAGGTTGCTTTAGGGAGTGTGTGTGCTACAGAAATATCATTTTTGTTGCATCATTAGGTACAGTGGAAGACAAAGGTCATGTTTCCACGTTTCTCCTTTTTTTTAAATGAAGAATTTATTTAAACGAACGGGAAAACTACAGAAGCTAGTTTTACCTCACACCTGGTGAATTGACATTCCATGGACAGGTTCAAAATAGGTATCATTGAAACAAACCAGCCCTAAATTCAGAGCATTGTCTGCTGCTCCTGTGCATCTGCAAGGTCTCTCCTGAACCACTCCTGGGCCATCCTATGGGGACAGCCCTGGTATTTCTCTCTGTTTATTGCACCATGAATTATCACTTTGTAATGTTCTTCTGACCCTAAACACATGAACCTCAGCTGCTCTCAGTCACACCAACGTCCAGGGAGAAACGCAAATCCAAAATTTGTTTGTCAGCACTACCTTGGTGCTGTCTCTAAAGGAGACTCAGATTCATGAGTTCTGTTTTTAGTTCTCAGCTCCACTACAAGTTTCCTGAGCAGGGCATTTAATTTCATTACAGCTGTCACCTACTCTGAGCATACACTTGCTGCTTGAGCTGTAAATTACCCAAGGCAGGGCCAGCTAGCCCTGAGTGCCTGTAACAGCTGGCAGGGAGCAGAGGAAGAGTCACAGCTGGACTCCAGTGCAGCTTTGCATCACAAACATTGCAACACCAAGCGAGGTCCTGCCAGCCAGTGCCCCCCAGCTGGGCCTTTCTCCCCCTCTTTCACTGGTGTTCACAGGCTGAGCATGCAGTGAGATGCTCTGAGCAAGAAGTCATGAGGACAAGCAAGGAAAGCGTCCAGGACCTGATGCAAACCTTGCTGGTTCAGCCTGCCTGCCCTGTGTCCACCACATATTCCCTTTATAATGAGTCTTCAGGATAAACAATGCCTGAACATTTTTGATTAAATGCTTTTCAAGCTCTTAAAGTCCCTAGCAAGTGAGTTAGTTTGGTCTGTGATATTGCATTATACAAGAATGATTGATTGAAACAAACCTTTTCCCCTCTCACTCCATAGCTATTTCCACAAGTATTTTGAATCTGGCAAGAAGTATGACATTATTGATTTGCTCTGCACTGCTTGTTCTGGAGCCTCATCTGCAAACACATTATTCTTTATTGCTTCAATAATTTCCCTGAGTGCACAGGACTCCATTGTATTTTTTTTAACTTAGCATGTAGTGATTCTTTAAATTTTTTATGTGCTCTGAAGCTGAATATCAGCCATTTGCAGAAATGCACTGGCAGGCAACCAGAAATTCAGATGTTTCCATAGACGTGCCACTACTCCTTTTGCTGATCCCAAGTTGCCCACAGAGGTTTTGCAGGGTCTGGGACACTGGTAGCATCCTGCATTTAGGCAAAGCTTCCAGGGGTGAGGAGGACTGGGCAGAGAAAAGAAACTGATTCTGAGCTCAGGGCAGAACCCATTTCTGTGCTCAGCAGAAGAAAAGCAGTGTTTGGTGCCTCAGGCAGGCCCTCAGCAGACCCCAGCAATGGGTCTCAAAGCACCTTCCTTTGAGCCCTTTTCCTTTCCACAGCCCTCTGCTCAGGGTGCTGAATGCACAGCTGTCTTACACTGCACAAAATGCACATTCTCAAAAACCCAGCACGATCTGAACACCTCTTCCTCGAGAGGTGAGCTGTAAACCCCACGGCACTGGGAAATCAGTGCTGGGAGAAGGAGCAGCCACACAGCCAGGCTGTCAGGCATTCACCCTGGAAGGCACTTCCCCGTGGAGGGGATAACAGACTGGCACCGGGGTCAGAAACAGGCTGGACACTCCGAGGAAGCGCAGTCCTGCAGCCCACCCAGACTAAGGGAAGCCCAAAACACACAAATACAGCATGGTGTGGCTTGAAGGAGCTTTGGTCCGGTGGTTTTGTGATGGGCCAAACCCATCAGAAGCACTGAGTGCTGCCTGTTTTCTCAGGCTGCTTCCTTGTGCTTCAGCCACCTGCTGTAACCCAGCTTGCAGGCAGAGGACCAAAACAATTACAGTAAGACAGAAAACCTCCCACTCTCATTAGAGATGTGAATGAGCTGTGATCTTCACATTCAGAAGCATTTTAAAGTTTCCAGGATACTGCAACACACAGAGTTACTTAGCAGCCTGGAAAGGTCACATCTACTCTGCCTCCCACCACTGTTTACAGAGCACAGTAGGCATCAAAAACAATAGATCACGGATTTTCATGCTATAGATTCAGGGGGAACAGAAATTAGAAAACAAGAACGAGTTTGCAAAATAACAAAACTGTGACTGGGACGAGCAGACAGTAATCACATCCTCTGTCATGTGGAAGTCACCTTTCACTGGTCTTAGGAGGAACACCGAACATTTTCCACATCAGATTCAAGCCTTGAATAATGAGCCAAGAATAAATCCATAAACTAGAATTTCATTATACACAACATCTGCCCAGAAGCCATTTTACACCTCAGTCTTTGCTTTATAACTAAAGAAATTAACAGCTTCTGGTGAGGTGTTGGGCAGTGAGTTCATAAAACCAAAACCCCAAAGCTTCTCTTTGTCAAGCTGCTAACTTGTCTATTTTGAGTAGCAAACGGTGGTCCAAAATAAAGGACAGTTTTACACCCCGAGATATTGCAGATATGACACTTTGAAGATACATGGTCTTATAAGAGATGGTGTGGTAATCTTCCCTTGTAGAAGATAAATATCTTTAGAGGGTGTGTTTAGAGGAAGGAGAATGCTATAAATTGTGCAGTGCTGCAAGCATCTACTGAAACTCGAAATACAAAACCTCCTCACATGTTTTCCCTCTCTCGGAGCAGCTGGGGGATGTGATGCAACACGGCTGACTCATTCCCATCGCCACTAACCCCAGACAGCTTTTGCTTGCAGGGTGGAGGCAGAACATCATCCCAATAACCAACCTCTAGAAGTGCCTCGCCAACCACCTCCTTCCCTACTTAAAAAATAAAAGATCTCTTCTCAGGGTAGTGGAAATCATACCCAAATCCTCACATAAGCAGCTCTCCCAGGAAGGCACACAGAGCCTGGACTGCCTCTGTCACTGGCCCTGCAGCACAGCCCTGCTGCACCCCTTGCTGCAGGCACACGCACAGAGGTGGAACTCAGGGGGTCAGAGCAAGGCTGCAGCAAAGCACCGAGTTCTGGGTTTGGATGGGTGAAAACTGGGCCAGCTTCATTGCAATCAGCAGAGTGCTGCCTCTACACCAGTGAAGAAACAGGCTCAAAACTAATTTTATCATGTTTTTAAAGATTGTCTCAGTGGTTTTAAACCCATTTCTTCGGCTGTGCGTTTTTTGACCTTATTTAAGAGATTTTTCAGCGGTTCTAACCTGCTCATCTGTTCAGTGCAACAACAGGGCAATTACAAAGGCAATTTCAAAAGATACTTCTAGCAGTTAGGACTGAGAGATTCTCGCAGGTGACAGCTGCTCTGCCACACTGCCAGGTTCACAGCAAGCCTTCCATCACACCCAGAGCAGCTCCAGGAAAACTGTACCCAGGCCATGGGTCTCTGTGGTGATGTGAAGACTTTGTCAATGGATAAAACATCACCCGGTCCTGCCAGAGCACGGGGAAGCTGGGCTCACCTCGGCTCACCTCCAGCCCTGCGAGCTCTGGGGCACTGCTGCCTCATGTGCCAGCACCTCCCTGCTTTCTGGTCTCACAAACATCCTCCTGCATCTTTCCAGACACCCTTGGGAGCAACTGAAACAGGGGGCTCAGGGATGAGGACATTATTTTTGTCTTGTTGGCACCTTTACAGATTCAGGCTAAGCCTTTTAAGATACGGGGTACACATCTGCTGATTTCAGGGAAATTCGGGGCAGTTTAAAAACTGCTGAGCATTTTTTTTTTTTCCCCTTTAAATTAACACCCACATTTCTTTTCCCACGTTTAATGCAAACTTTGCTGATAACAGCTAGATGTTAATTATCTAAGCATCCTGCAGGTCATCAGGCAGCAGCAGGCTCAGTGGAGGAGGAAGGCACTGACTGCACAGCTGCAGTATCTGCCAGTGATCAGACCACACCAACGAGCTGGGATGTGCTCTTGATCACAGCTGCTCTTCAGTCATCTGTTAGTATCTGCACTGCTTTAAACCCTCTCTTCTGATTTTAATTCCAGAGGCAGCCAGTGTCATTACAGTAAATGGCTTCCTTGTCCCCATCCCTGCTTATATCACACTGAATTACGTAGTTTAAGAACATCTTTCCAACTGACTGAACAAACCTCTCTTCGCTGGGTGAGCTCAGGCTTTAATATCATATCAGAAACATGTTGAGTCCTTAGCCTGTTGTGAATAAACTAAGTTTACTGAAATATTGTAAGAAGCTCTTCTCTAAGAAGTCATTAGAGCAAATCACTTTCTCCAGAAGTAAACAGGCATACTCCTATGAAATACTAAACATTTCTTTCATTATTTCAGCACGAAGATCATGCTTTTCTTTTTCTAAGCCAACAGGTCAGTTTGAAGGCCTAAATGAAGCTCAGATGTTGTAATGTCCCCACATCTAATTTAATATTTACCTCCACTGCAAATGCTGTTCACAGTTATTTTGATTTTGGATTTGTGGGTCAAAGGAACTTAATCTGCTCATTGTTTGCAAATTCCTCCACAGGAATGGTACCTAATACATTTAATGAAGACTGGAATACAGAAGTTAGGTGGGAATTTTGCTCCCTCTTTGTTGCCACTTTCCCAATGGCATCCCCTGCTTCCCATCCTAAACAGCACCAGCTGCAGAGAGCCACATGCCAGGCACATTTCTAGGGGCCTCACAACTGCCAGTCACAGAAATCTGACTTCATCTGGTGACTGTGAAGTGCTGGAACAAAGAACAACTCCATGGCTAACAGCAGCATCTCTTCACAATACAAATCTTAACACAGTAAATTTAAAACCTGTTGCCTGACTTATTTTAAAAATCACATATGGTTCAGAATATACACCTTTTTTGCTATTTCAAACTGCTTCTAAAATGAAGAAAGAAGATAAATTAATTGCTAGTAGGGAATTATATAGGAACCTATATAATAGAGACACAGAAAGTCACTGCACAGCACTGGAGAATAATGCAGCCACTCTCTCACACCAGCCAGTCACTTGACTGAAATCACCATTTATCATTCCATTTGCATCATCTGAAACGAAGCAGTGTGTTAATGGGCTTTGTCAGATGAGAAATGGTGGAGATCTGTTTAGCACTTCAACAAAAAGATGGTGCATGCTCTGGTTCCTGAATTCGGGGTGTAGGTGGCATTCAGTACTTGCCCCTGCTCTGCACCAGGACCCTCCTCTCTACCCCCTGCCAAAAATCTTCTCTGCTAGTTGTTCATTTCTCATAGAAGCTCATCACCTTTAATAAGACAGGAAAACATTCCCAGACTACAGTCAGAGGACTCACCACCCTCTTGGCCAGTCTGTTTTCCCCACACCCTGTTCTCCTCTGGTTGTTTGTTCCCCATTGTAAAGGACAGCAAATCAAGTATGCACAAAAAACTGCAGCCCTTGGATTTTTCTTTTTTTTGGACACTTGGATGGCTTTTTGAGAGGGTCTGCTTTCACAAGTCGAGTTCATTCCCACTACACTTGTGCTTTTATTCACAAGTGTGGCAAAAGCTCTGCTCGCTCTGCTTTTATCTGGCTCCCCGTGTTCAGCTAGGGCGAGGTGCCAAGTGTTACATTATCCTTGGCTAAACATTCCATAAAGTCTGCCTTTCACCCACCCGGGACACACTGATCAACCCAAAATAAAAACTCCTGCTTTTGAATGGTCTCTGTTGAGTAAACAGGAGCAGGAGACCCCAAAACTGCACTTTATGTAGCACTGAGCACTCTGAGTGCGGGGTGCTTTGGGGGCTTGGGGAGGCTTCTGCTTCTGCTTGGACTTCAAATTAGGTAAGGGCAAGTGGAGCCTTGATCAAAGCTCTTCACAGACATTTACACCAAGCTGATCCCAGAGGAGTAACAGCCAGGACACAGCCATGCTGGATGGCAGAACTTGGCCCCACAAATACAGGGAGATATTCCAGGATGTTTCCTGTGTTAATTTTCTCCAATAAATTTGCCCAATGATTTGAAGGAATTGAGACTTTTTTTTTTAACCTGAGGTCGAAACAGAAGATTAACAAGTTTTCTGCCAGCAGTTTATGTGTGTTTACTGCCTAACTATTTACTGGATTTAGGTGGTGTTATACTCAGTTTGCCAATATCTGACTTTCTGTCTAGATTTGTGAAGGAATATAAATCTGGCGAGTCACTGCAGATCCCTTTTTCTTGAAAAATCTAATTTTATTTTCAGCTTAGTGCTGATTCATATAATAACTGATTTTTAAAAAGCACATTTTCAGATATTTTGATCTTACAAGTGTCTTTAAATTCAAGAGCTTCATCCACATTGGAAAACCACTCAGAGAATACATACAGAAAATTAATTAGAGTTCAGTTCCTGACAGAAGCTGAGCATCTGCTGAGTACACAGATCCAGTTTCCAGTGGGAAATAAATAAATAAAAATCAAACCCCTAAATTAAATCAATTTGTATTACAGGCACTCAGAAGCATTCAGAAGTGGGCATTTGTGATCTAACTTTAACATAAAGATGTTCAGAGCTAGCTGGTGTAAGCAGCTCTTTCACACCACTCCTAACACCAGTCTAGCATTAGCACTGAGGAGTTTGGGACTATTTCAGAGCAAGCAGGAGCTGCCTGTTAGCACTGACCTGGATCATGCCCAGTTTTGATGAAGGACTCAGGATATTTTATCACATACCACGATAGATAAAAGTATGATAATTACTATTAAATGCAGCTGTTTTTGTAACAGGATTTTGTTCCTTGTCAAGATGCAATTAAATCCTTGGGATAAGTTTTTTATATAATTCTCACTGATTTATCTCTGGGATTCATTAGAAGTCACTTTCCTTAAAGCCTTCTGTGTTGACTGTGAAATTTTGGCTGTTGCTTCAGATTTTCCTGTCATGTCTCCTCTCTGCAGTTCATATCAATGGATCCCTTGCAGGATCATCTTTGTGCTTTATTCTGTGTATTAAGGACACCCTCCCACCTGGGCCCCTCACATCATTAGCTCTCAATTGCACATATTCTTATCTTCCCCTCTCTAACCTCCACGGGAAAAGCATCTTATGCCTTAGAAAAGATGGTAGCACAAATCCATGTATGAATATGAATTAGAAGATCATTTAAGGAAACAGGTTTTTAGTACACGTCGTTCCTAAATAGACCTTTATGGCAATATATGTTTTATATATATGGGACCTACAATAGGTCCATGCAAAGACCATTCTTTGTAAAGCCCAGGTTCCCAAAGAGAACACAGTTACCCAAAAGGTGTAAACATGAAAGTTTTGCTTTCAGAGGGTCACTAGTTCATGAGAGCAGGAAGGAGCAATACAACCTTTTAGGGTAATGAACTTTGGAAAGCATAGAGGAGCCTGCGGACAGGCTGGTGCTCCAGATGAAAGCACCATGCTCACTCTGCCTTTGTTATTGATAACTTAAAGTGTCATTATTCTAACTAGGTTATTGCTGACCTAAAAATGCCAATAAATATTTAAGACTCCTTCAGTATGATAGTGGAGTCTACTTGTGATACACTGGCAGGGCAGGTAGGGGTTTGTGTGCAGAGCTTGGAAATCATCCCCAAAACCCCGCTCTTCAAAATTCTGTCCTGGACAGACAGGCTTTGTTTGTAACATGGAACCAATGTCTCAGGAGAGAGAAATAGTAATGAATTATGCAGCTCTTACTGCTTTAGGATGCTACTGTTGCCCATTCATCCCTTCATTCCCTCTGTTGTCTTTAAAAGGCAAAATCTCTCACTAAGCATTCTGCTGATAACCTTTGGGCATATTTCAATACAGGATCAGAAAACAAAACCAATAGGGAAATATACCCCATCCCTGCTGGATAATTAAAAAGGATGACCAGTTACAGTCTGAACCAAAACCTATCACATCACAGAAGCAGGGCAGGGTGGTCAGTAACAGCAAGCAGCAGCATTATTACAGCACTAACGCAGGGCAGTCGTGTGGGAATACTGAAATCCCTGGAATGCGAGAAGAATTTAAGATCCAGCTGATAAGGCTGTAAATCATCACTCACTCAGGGCTGCAGGTATGAGTTGTGGTGAAAAACCAGAGAGTGGCAAAACTCCATCATTCATTTCATTGTATTCTTTCCCCTTCTATGTCTCCCTCCCTCTTCCCAGTTCGAATTTCTAACAAAATTATGGCAAAATTCATGTCCTTTTCCATCATTTTGACTGTTCTCTTCTAGCTAGAACTGTCATTAGAGTGAAAATTGCTTTCTTGCTGTTTCGCTGCCTTTAATAATATAAAAGACTAATTATTTATTTTGCCACAGATGAATTTGCAGCTGGAATACAATGAAGACACAGTGCGTGCGCCATCTTGCCAAAAAGAGAGGTTAACAGTAAACAGGGTGATCAGTTGACACAGCCAGGGACAAGCCCACAATTTAGAGGAATTTTTATCACCCTTCCTTTTTAATCAGCCATGACTACCAACTGATATGTAAAATAGATCCAAGACTTTTTTTTTACATTATTTTATCTTGGATTTGGTCAGCAGAAAGAAGCTGAATCAAGTCGCTGTTTTGTGAAGTTTATAAAAATCTCACCTGAGACACAAAACGAAGATAAAGTACTGAAATGTCAGCTGAACTAGGAGATTCTGTTCTTTGCAAAATTAGATAACTGCAGGCTTCTATGAATTTTTAAGTGACTGAGTTGGGCCTGCTTCTATACAGCTCTGCCTTTCTAGCCAGCACTCCTGTACTTGCTGTTCCTCTGACTTTGGAGGTGGTTTATGGCATTCTGCAAATAATTATCTAGGAAGTTAGTACTGGCAAAAAGCACCTAGAATTCTGAAAAGTCTTCTCTTTAAAAGTTGGTGTGTACAAAACCACATAAAAAAATCGATGCAAAAAATCTATTCCTACAGCCCACCAAACGATTTCCACCCCCTGTTCCACCCTGCCTAAATGAAAGCTTTCCTTGCAGAGGGTCACGGGCAGGGTGGGTGCCCTTGATCCTACAGAGGACTGGCAGAGTGACCAGCTGGTGCTGCTGCCTCGGACCTGGTGTCTGTGACCATCAGTCTGCGAGGGATCTGTGGCTGGCAGCACTGGCTGCAGGCTCTGCAGCCAGGGTTGGATTTCCACTGCGACCTGGCACCTCCCCACTTGTGGAGACCCCCTTCTCAGAGGTGAAAATCCTCCCTCCCACAAACTGACAAGCTCTGTGCCAGTCGTTTGCTCTCTGTTCAGGCTATTCCTTGCCCAGCAGAGCTAAAAGTGCTTTCTCCTTTTTTCTGTCTCGGGGGCAGGGACCAAACCATCACGTGCACAGTAAAAATGAGAGGAAGTATTTTCTCCACAGGAGGTAGCAGCTGTATTATTCACCAAGACTTGACCAACACCCTGAGAGGGGAATAACCACAAGTCAAGGAAAAACACCACTTTTCAGAAAAGCCAGGTCATGCCTGGAGAAGTGCCACCTAAGACAAGGTTTTGCACAGGCTGTTGCAAGCAATGAATAATGTTCTGCACACATGCAAGGTTTTGTGAAATCAAGACCTGAATAGCTTCAGAAATACAGATTGAAACATCCTCTGTGCTATTGATGTGCCACACAATGCTGAGTATGTTTTAAGAGGCTTATTTGCCACCAGCTCTGTATGAAAATACATTCACTGTTTGTAACATGAGAGCACAGCAGAATCATGGGTTTATTCAGAAGATTAGTGGCATTGCAGTGTATTACCAAATCCATGCTCCCACCAGATCAAACATACCACACTTTAGGTTGGCATTTAATACAGATATTTGTAGACTGCAGGAATAATAAATGAAACTAATTAAGTTTAATAATTCAAGAGAACTTGGCATGCCTGATTGCTACATAAAGGCTAATTATCTTTCTCCTTTTCTTCCAAATCTTCCCCTCTTCTCACCATATTAATCTGGAAACTTCATAAAATATGAAAGTATTAAGAAAAAAAATCGTAAGGGTAAACCCTTTGAACACACAGAAAATGCCCTGCAAGAGATTTACAGCTGATGCAAACTCGACTAAAGTCCTACAGATTTTTTAAAGAGTGATGCCTGCTTTTACAAGTAGTCAGCTTAGTCATAAAGGAGATTTATTTTCTTACACATCCTCTCATCACACAAACAGGACCCAAAAAATTGTCCTAGGCAGACCTTACTAAATCCAAGTCATCAGCAACACTTCAGCAGAGACCTCAGATATTGCAATCCCTCTACCAATTAGCTCACACGTGTTGGCACGCAGTAACTTTTGTTGAAGATCTACTTCTATCGGCAGTGGAATGTTTAAAAGCACTAATATTTCTAGAAAATTACCACACTCTTTTTTTCCACATTTCCCAGACAGGGACAACCAAAACACAACTTTAAATTAACTCTTCAAGACCTTACTAGTGTCTTAGACTGAGAGAAAAACATTTTGTCAGTTAAGATAAAATTGAGAGAAGGTTTTATCAGAAGCACTGGACTCAAGAGGGGAAGTTCATATGAGAAGAGTTTCCCCTGGATGCCAAATACTCAGTGTGAAGCACCCCAGATCAGCAGGTACCCACACAGAAAGCAACGTGCAGGGTGTTTCATTCTAACACAGAATGTACCACCACATCACAATAAAACCCAAACCCCAATCCCAGCTGCATCTATTAATTCTCTTCCAAAATCCACTTCTAGCCAATAGTCTTTTTCCAAGGTGAAGAGTTAAAGAAAATACTCTTTAACAGATGATTAATTTCATTCACTGTACAGTGAAAATCTTTAGAGCCAGAGGTTGACTTAGATTACCTTGCTAACTAATAAAGAGAGCAGGTTTTTAATTAGGTTGCCTAAAGCTCATTCTCCCTTCATTATTTATGATTCTTCCTTTGCACAGTGTCATTACTACCAGCAATATATATATATATATGTTACAAAAACCCCTGCACACACCTATGGATGTATACAGAGAGAACCCCATGCCAATAAGAAGCCTCCTCCTCCTGCACAGGCATTTCTACCAAACAGGAACCATGCAAAGAGAGACCTGGCATGTGCAAACATCGTTTTTCCTCTTCTTCAGGTCCCTCTTCTCCTGGGACACCTACAAGATACATCTAATAAAGGGGCTGCTGGGCAGAGTAACTATTGCCATGATGTTCCTTCTCACTGTGTACATCCATTTGACATTCATGGTTTGACTGGAAACCCTCCCAGGCAAGGCTGTTTTCTCTTCTAGTGCCCAGCACACTGACCAGCGGTGATGGCTTCTCAGCAGCATCACGAAACTCACCATTTTTTGTGTGTAAAATTTGTACAACATTTGCCTGATAGAATAACACTGAACAAGGCTGGCTCCCCCAGTGATGTTTGCAATTACTGGAACGGTGTGTTTCACGTGTACATGGTGTGGGGTGTGCAGAGGGCTGCACGAAGGCTGTGAATTATTTACAATCTCAGCATTATTCACTTCAGAGGAGTTGCCTTTCCTAAGTCCCACGTCTCCTCATTTGCTGTGACCGTCAGGGAGGCTGTGTTAAGGCAGCAGACGTCAGCCCAGAGCCTGTGCTAGGCTTGCATCTCAGCGAGGGCTGGAAGTGGAGCAGCTCTGGGGGAAGCTCTGCCGTGACACCGAGAGGCGCCGGAGCCGAGCAGCGCCTGGAGCGTGCCCAGCCGTCCCCGTGGGCACTGTTTCCAGGCAGAGATGGCTACTGAGTACAGGCAAGAACAGTGGCAGCTACACACCACCAAAATTTACGTCCCAGGCTAAAAGGATGGTTTGCCAAGTCCTCAGTTGTCACAACCACTGCTTACCCCAACACCTGCCAGGGCCCCACATATCCGCAATATTCGGTTTGTGAGAGTCTTTGGGACAGGCTTCCTTGGCTTCTGTATTTCACCTGAGCAGCTTTCTTTCTTTTCCTCAGCCCTGCCCAGAGAGATCACTTGAGGCCAATAATTACACACCCACAGCACATCCTCCTCCTATTGTATACTATGCTTTTTCAAAGTTTAATAGGCCTCTGGAAAAAAAGAGCATTGCTGCTCAGTTGCATTGGGGTGTGATAAAGTTGTTTATTTTTGTCCCCAAGGGTTGAATTAATTCACTCTAGCACCCTGCCTATGCAGATTTACTGCCACCATCATTTGGGTACAGGGGAAAAAAAAGTTTGTGGCATTGTTCATTTGCATTGTAGCAGCCCTAGAAACCCTGTCATGGACCAAGCAACGCCTTTGGATCCTAACAGACCAGGAAGAGCAGCTCCAGTCAATGAGCTCATAATCCAATTTAACAGGGAAATTTTTTACTGCTTTTCTATCTCTGGCTTGTAAAAAAAAAAAAAAAAAGCTTATTAGGCTCAGGGATGCCTTTTCTCCATTTACTTTGCATGCAGAAATCAAAAAACCTGATGCCAGTCCACCGAAACAGAAAGACCACCAGCACCACAATCAAAAAAAGAAGAAAGGAAAGGGAAAAGGGAGGAAAGGAAAGGAAAGGAAGTACAAAACCACAATTTCTTTTTATTTTAAAGCACATGAAAGGAGTAGCAGAAGGCACCCAGAGCAGCTTATGAACACATGGTACAGCAGCTTCCCAGCAGCAAGGCAGGGCTCAGAGATGCTGGCATGCAAGGTCCTGCTGCAGGAGGAAGGACACTGCCAGGGGCTGTTCCTCTGCACCACTAATGCAGAGAGAGCAACTCAGGACAGCCAACCCCACAGCACAGGCACGGCTACAGCGAAAAATACACTCAGTGGCTTTTCTTTTTCCCACAATCCGTGCCCAAGGACCCACACAACATTCTGCTGGCTCTGGCTATCTCCAGCTGGAGTGAAGACCTCTGGGGCCTCAGGTGCAGGAATAAATTAGTGCAGACCTGTGCTTGCATTGATAAAGGGCCCTCTCTTTTGTTCAGATCAGCATATTTCAGCTAACTGTGAATAAAACTGGACAACAGAGAGGTCAGACTGAGATGGCCAGTGAGAGGACAGGTACCCTGTCTGCAGGAAGGGCAGGGAATTGCCGAAGGTCTCCCTGCTTCACTCAGGAGAGCTTTTCCCCCGTTGGGTTTGGAAGATTTAAATAACCTAACTCCCGAATGATTCTTGTTCACTTGTTACTTGTCTCTGATATAAAGTTTCCCTGCTTGAACTGGGTCAGGTCTTCACGCTGAAGATTTTCTGTTTCTATAGGGAATTACTCCGCAGAAGTTTGGATTATTGACAGAATTACGGCGCACTCAGACTTTCCCTCGCTGATTCTTTGATAAGAAGAGCCCTCGCCCTTCTTTTGGCAGCTTTGTTCATTTGGCTAGTGGATCCTCAAAACACCTGAATTTTGCATTCCTAGAAATCTGGTATTCGAGCCCTCAAAATATATCACCTCCCCAGAAAAACAGGACGTATTGGTGAGAGAGCAGCAAGAGCCTTCTCCACTTAAGCCTGATGTGCTAAAGCATAAATTCTTGTTCCAGCTCCTTACAACCAGGCACACCTCAGCAGAGCAGGCATGGAAACAGCTAACACCCAAGTTGTGACAATTCCTGTTTAATGTTGCTCACGAGCTGGTGAGGACCAGCGAGCCTTTCCTCCCTCCCCGAGCAGAGAGAAGGAACACAGGGATTTGCAGGTGCACACACACGGATTTAAAGCAGGGAAAACCCACTGGCACTGCTGAGCTCCGGGGATGTTCAGTGCACAGACTGCTGCTGCCTGCCACGCACTCAACCATGTGCCTGCAGTGCTCCTGGCAATGCCCATAATTGCCCATAGTTGATTTACATGTCGCATTTTAAGCATTAGAGATGAGGGTGAAGTTGCCTGAAGGCCTGAATCCTTTTGAAAACATTGTATATCATGTTAGGGGAGGTAGATGAAACAGTTCTCCCGCGGTATAACAGCAGGAGGAAAGTTCCCTCCAGTACTTGTGCAGCATCTATTCCATGCATCAATGACTAATTTGGACTACTATAACTTCACTTAGGCCCATGCAGTCGCATTGGGAAGAAGAATTATGCCATTGTGTCTGTACAAGGGCCTATTCCATGCTTATTGCAGAAATAAGTGCCTTTTAAATATATACATATTGGTGAATTCAGCCTAGGCATGAGGAATACTGATGTACTCAGCCAGCCAGCAGCAGGACAGATTCCAGGAGTGTTATTGATAAGGGTTTGATAGTCTATTACTTCAGTGGGGCTGCTGTGTGAAGTGTGCACTGCTTGGTACCAGCAAGACTAGCCAGAGCCTAATCTGGATTAGTGATTCACCCAGGAAATTTCATGAAGCAGCATTCTTTAAAATCTCAAAGGTGTATTCAAAAGTAAATACATACGCAGAGTTACAGGCATGAAGGTTTCACCCCCTGCTCTGGATATATCCTTTCAAGTATCTGGTTAACTTTAAACACATGCTGAAGAAACCAGTGAGAAATAAATGCCACCCTCTGCTGATGCACCCACTGATGCTTCTGTCCAGCAAGTCCGTGGGATCAGAGGTCTAATATTTACCTAAATGCGTGTTATTACTTATCAACACATCAGGAAAAAAATTAATTCATTCAATATCTGCCCGTGCAAGTTTTAATCACTTTTTCAATGTCAAACCTTTAATTAGGCCGTTCCTAGGAAGCAGTGCAACCAGGCCATTAGCAATGCAGCCATAGAACAAAACTCTATTAGGAAAATGACACTTTCACGTCAGCAGACTCAGACATACACCAATGCAGTCAATCTAAATCAGATTCTAAGTGAATACAAGAAAATACTGCAACAGAGTTCTGAATGCCCTCGACTGCTCATCAGAACTGCCATTTGTACATTTATGATACAGTAAAACTGTGCAGAAACACCAAAGATAAAGGCTAAGTTTACTACAAGGAAAATGTGACACTGTGTCATTTTTGCTACTGTTACGAAATTTCTGCCAGAAGCAGCACTTCCCTCATTTGCATCCACCACAGGGAAACAGACATTTCTTCATTTCATTCAGGAGAGCACTGGGACAGCTTGTGGAACAATGAATTTGCAGCACTGAAAGGCTGAACGAGCACATGGACCACGACAACAATTGCTTACGTTAAGGGACAGACAAGGAGCTGCTCTCCTGCAGAACACCCTGGTTTGCAGTACCTAACAGTAAGCCCAGCCACCCCTAGAAATAATGCTGTCCTCCTGGGTATTGGGAACTGCTACCCTCTCACTTCTTTCTTCAGCTACACTTGTGCATTTGCCAGGGTCTGAGCTGTATTGCAGAGAATCGAAGCAGAATACACCTTCACAAAGGCATGGCAAAGCAAGAAAGACAAGCAAGGAGAACAGGGAGGAAAATAATAAAATACCCTTAAATTCAAGTTATAAAAGGGTGAGCAGAAAATAGATTTTAAACAGTAAGTGGAAAAAGCAAGAAAGCTATAGCTAGAGATTAGAAGAGTACAGTGGCTAGACCTTGATGACTTGAAGAGAGTTTCTTTGAAGAGCTTGAATTGAAACAAAAGCTCCTCCATTTGTATTAGTAATGGAACAATAATCAAGCCTCTGGGCAAAATATGAGAGCAAGGCACATCAGAGCTCAAGTGCAAGACGTGAAGATTTTATGCTCAATCTTAGAAGTGAAATGTTTTTATCTGAGGAGGTTTTTGTAAACAGTTTTATTTTAGGAGCTGCCCTTTAAGAAGCTACTACACAAAAATGCACACAGAAGAAAGCAAGATGCTTTTCTCTATTGAACTTTGCCTTAACAGAAAAAGTGCTGTTTGCTATTTATAAAAATATCTGAGAGCTGGCAGCTCTTAAAGCATGTCCCCATACTTAAATGCTTTTATAGTTTCAAAAATCTCAAATAATCAAGTGATGCTCATAGGAAACTTATGAAGAGCTGCTGAGTCCCTTACTGTAAAGCTGTAAGTACAGACCACGAGAGCTCATTTTTGCTTTATACATTCAGAAATATGGATGAGTTCAATTCCAATTTTAACAGCCATGGCCAAAGCAGTCTGTGAACCTCTCATGCACCAGAAGAAATAGTCTCCATGAATCTTCCACCTCTTCAATAAGCAATAAAATGCATCTGAGTTGTTAATACTTACCATTTAAAATGGCAGTGTGGAAATTGCCAAGTGGCAGAAGTGCAGAGACATTAGACAACAGAGTGCAGTGAACTTTATGGGAGATGGCAATTGTCATTTTTAGGAGCATTAAATTCCACAAGCACCAGAGCTCTGCTGTGACTTTGGGTCTGGCACAATGAACCAGCTCTTGCTAAGGATGGCAACTCAGAACATCTACCCAAGTTCACCTTAGCTGTTTATGTGACTCCAGTGCAGAAGCTGCTTGTACACAGCTCTGATACTCAAAAGTCATCCCCAAGCTGAAACACTGGTAGAAGATAAACTCTCCTCGTGTAATGATCATTTTAAACTCAGAAAACAGATTTCTGGAGTCCCACTCCCCTCTACTTCCCACGTCTGGTAGCAAGTCCCCTAATGTGATGCTGGGCTCTGTAACATGGGCTGAGGCACAGGCCTGGGGACACACTTTCTCTAAAGCACCACCTGGAATGTTCTTCCTTTTCAGCAGGTTATTTGACCAAGCTGAGTTGTATGACAGCAGAAATACTGTTCATGGATTTTTTCCCCCCACAGTATTTAATAATTGATTCGTTTTTTCTACCACACAGACCCACAAAAATGCTTCAACAGCATGCACAGATCCTGGCTGAAGTGTAATTGTACTGACATGCATGAAGTTACACCAGAACTGATTCACCCAGTAAGTCAGGCTTTAGCTCACTATATCCTTGTTCCCTTTCAGAAGCATTTGTGCATCCAGCCCACAAGGACAGACTTACTGCTTGTCAGACTCAAGCCCCACAGCGTGCTCCCACGGTCAGGCAGAGCAGGCTCACAGCCCAAGTTCAGCTGGTGCCTTGGGAGGTTGGAAATATTTTTTTTGAGGGGGTCAGTACAGCACCATGGCCTGCCCAGACAGGCAGGTAAAGCCTCCAGCCTGCCACAGAAAGGCAGAGAGCACATTTCAGCTATTCCTGAATACAAGCAGTAAAAAAATAGCTTCTGGGTCAGATCTGTAGCTCTTATGTCACCTGTGTTAGGAATTAGTGATCCAAAGGATCTAAATGAATTTGGTGGGAATGCTCCTGAGAATCACTGATTTTTTTAAATTTTTTTCGTTAAAGAGGTACAAAGATTGTCTTTCCAGAAGCTCTTTTCTTGTTGATGGTGAGGTTTTGTGTGCCCTTGGCTTCTTGTGATCAGTGGGACATTCAGCAGCAAGCACTCTTTTGAGTTGCATCGATATTTTCAAGGGTAGGAGAGAACTTCACTCCTTTCGAGTGCCACTCAGGCAAAGATGAAAAGCTTGTGAGGGTGCCAATTATATAACCTGGCTGAGCCATCTTGCCAGTGAAGAGCTTTGCAGGATACATTCTGGCTCCACAAGATGGAAATTCAGCTTTCATTCAAGTAGTTTGATTTGGTGGCTTCCCTGTTTAATCCAGGAAGCCACTGCGATCAGTCAGAAGCAGGAACTGAAAAGGAGGTGGCTGAAATGAATTCTACCAGGATTTCACAGTGTTTACTGTTGTGGATCTCTCTGGCAGCACGCCAGTGGGACAAGAGTTCAGGACAACAGTTGATGTGTTCTGCACTGGAGACAACAAATTCTCCCACTGCATGGCACAGCCTTGAGCTGAGATGCTGGATGAGCCCCAGGTAGGTTCCCACAGCACAGTGGGCAGACCTGGCCTGGAAGATGCACAGCCACATTTGTGCTGAGTTAAATCCACACCAGTAAAACCTTGTCTCCTGGCTTATTACTGTGGGCAAGGCACCAAGTCCTGTACAGCCAATACTATCTTCCAGTCTAGACTGGCCTGTGAGAGCAGAGACAGCATTTCTGCTCTCCCCAGTCTCTGCATATGTGGACTTTAATAATTAAAGTGCCTTGGATTGCCAGGCCTTTGGGACAGGGACAGTTCTTTTCTCACAGGTCTGGGTGATACTTTCCATCCTGTGTCCCCCTCTTGAACACAAATGCACAAGTGCTCCTGCAGCAGCTATTCTTTGTGTGGCAGGAGGCCTGAGCAATGAAACTGCTGCTCTGATAGACACTGAGAGAAAAGATATCATCAAAATGTATGATGGAAAGGAAGGAAAACCAATGCCCAGCTTATTAGCCAAGTTGCATACAAGCTTAAAAAATATATCAGCCTAGACCTGGAAATTTATGTTCAAAGCCACGAATTCAGAGTTAATTTATTATGCAGTAGATTTCCAGCTCCACTGAGCTAATGGGATTTGTTATTCTGTTAAATGGGCTTTTCCCTCAGAGCACCTTGTTTCATTAGTCCATTTAACAAAGGTTTGGGAGAATGAGGTGTGTAAACACAGCACAGCCATGCCAGCTGCCTCTGTTTTGCACACTGAAGTGCTAATTCCTCTTACAGACTACGGGTGCACATGAACTGCACTCTATGCAGGAGCCAGGGGGATTTCTCTTTTCTGAAAGCTAAAGAGAAAGTGCAGAAAATTTCCCAGATTTCTGGAGAGAAGACTTTTGCTTGTTAATGGGCTCTGGTGTGTTTAGAGTTAAGAATTGGAGCTATCTTCCTTGCACTAACAGTGCTGATGACGGATTCTCCAGGAGCCAACTAGCACTTTGTGAAATGACAGACGTAAACAGAACTGTCTGTAATTAATGACACTTTAATTAATAGCAGGACTAAGTAGACCAGACAAAATCAAGCCCCTGAGAGTCTCTGTTTCCTGTAAAGTATCAACACAGGAAAAAAGAATACAAGGAAGGGGAAAGATCAAGCTCTGTTTCATGGAAGTTAAACCAAGTCATGGAAGGAGCACACGAGCCTGGCAACAACCCCAGGAGTGAGCCTGAGCTCTGCTTGTTCATTCAACACCCAAATGAAACTCCTTTTCTGGTGCTCCTCACAGCATCCTACCCCTGTGTGCCCAAACTACATGCTGTTCTTCTCAATATCTGTATCTCTGGTGAGAAAAGAAATGCTTTCACTCCAGGGATAATCGGAACATTAATTTTCTATCAACTTCAAGTTTTTGAAATGAGAGCTCTTTGCCATTCTGATCAGCAAGTTGAGAGCAAATGCTATAACCCTTTGTAAAGCAATGCATCCTTTAAGGAGGCATTCTGTGCCTTTTCAGGATGCAATCTTACACCACACAACTGACTGACCTCTATATGCCCACTGTTTACAATCATTCAATTTTCAATCGTAAGATTTTGATTTTTCACAAGGAAAACTTACGAGCAGTTCCAGCAGCTATTAGGCATTGTCAGTGAAACTTCATTTATGATGAAAAGAATAAACCTGACAAAACTGTCAAGGAAACGAGGAAAGTCAATGTCTGCATTC
Organism: Dicrurus megarhynchus; assembly: GCA_013399195.1. Taxonomy (NCBI): domain Eukaryota; kingdom Metazoa; phylum Chordata; class Aves; order Passeriformes; family Dicruridae; genus Dicrurus; species Dicrurus megarhynchus. The sequence continues at coordinate 1,299,222 of VXAD01005464.1, read as the reverse complement.
CTGACAGCGTCAGGAATACCAAATCTATTGCTAAATGGCATGAGTTTTCCCCAGATATCCATTTTGTAACTGGCATGGAATAGAAATCTTGTTGAAAATAAAATTAATGTACAGAACAAGGGCTGAAAAAATTAATAAAAGCTGTGGGACTTGAAATGGTTTCTTTCTCTGCTGCTTTCATTTGTGTGTGTATTCATCACTGTGTGTAAATCTAAATACATTCCCAAGCCTGGGGGCAATGTTGATTCAGAGACACAGAATAAAAATTAAAGAACCAATGGCCTGTTGAAATAAATGGCAAAACTCCCTTGACTTCAGCAGAGACAGAGTTTTGCTGCAGATACTTGGGCCAAAGTTATCAACAGCCAGGAGGTAATAAATTTGACCTTTGAAAACCAGTGAACAGGAGAAGGAAAACGGCCTTTGGATTGTCCACCTGTTCTGTAAAATCTTCCCGAAAATGTAAAAGAAAGGGCTCAAAACCTGCTTCCCTACCCCCACCTCGTTTAAATCTGGCCATGCTCCTTTCTCCACCACCTCAGGGGCGGTGTAAGCTCGTTAGGCAGATGTGCTGGTCCAGAGTCAGGCGGGGTAATTACACCTGCAGCTTCCTGTGAGATAGGGCAGAGCAGAATTTACTTTCAAGACCTCTCAGATGACTTCACAGTTCCTTTGTGTGAGGAGTGTGCAGCGGAGGGGAAGAGAGCAGACCAGCTCGTGGTGCATCCATCCAGGGCACCGTGCATCACTCCCACGGGGACGCAAACCCTGGGCTGGCTGCCCCGAAGTGTCTCCCACTTACCTCTGCAGCTGCTGCGCTCAAAGGGACGGAGGAACCGCGGCCCCTGATTGCCAGGTGGAGGCACTGCAAAAAAGAGAGACTGGAGCTCAGCATCCTGCGTGTCTTTATGCAGATCTCAGGGGCTGGGTTACAGAACACCCAGGCTGCAAGGTGGCCTCGGAGGTGCCAGTGACGCTCCGGGTGCGGGAGGCTGGCAGGCTGCCGGGGCACAGCCACCCTCTCCAGCCTGGGAAGAGGCTCCCCCAGGGGACAGCGAGGATGGGGATGGGATGGCAGCAGCTCCCCACAGCCCCTGCACAGGGCCCTTGCACACCCAGAGGTTTGGCACTGCTGCTGGTGGTCCCAGCCCAGCCCCTGGGGCTGCTGAGCACAGAGCGGCGGAAGGCAGCAGGGAAAACGAGGTGAAGCAGGCCAGACACTGCCTTGTTACAGGAGGCTGCCTGATCTCACAAATGAACCTTCTTTGTACTGGCAGGAGCCCAGCTCTTCCCTCTCCTCGTCACTGTAAAGCAGCAGCCACCAGACAGGTGGGATTTAACAATGCCAGCATGGGAACACCACCAGTCTTCAGGCAGAGTGGAAGCCCTGGCAGAACAAAGCCCAGCTAAAGGTGGAATAATGCGTGCCTGGGACAACCCCTACTGCTCTAATTTTTCTTAGGTATTTATGTTTAATTAGCTAGTGATTCAGAAGGGCTCTGGGGGTAAATCCCTCCTGGATGAAACCCAAGGTCACTTCCTTAGCTGCAGGATGGAGAAATGCACTGAAGCCTGGCCAGCTGATAATCTTTTGCTTGCTTATACCAATTGAATCCTTTTTTTCTCTTGGATGAACTTATCTGGGAGCTAGCTAGGCTGTAGGGCCCCGTTAAATAATGATGATTATGTTCTTTTTGCTCACTGTCGACAAAGAATTATAGCCCCTCATTTAGAGCTCATTTCAGAACCATAAGATTCTGTAATTGAAAGTGGCTGAAGCTAATTTGATAACCCAGTTCTGAACACAGCCGAGTAACTACTTTCCCTTTGTCCTTTCAACAGTAATGGCCTTGTCAGGAAAGTCTCCTGTGCTACTTTGAAGAGAGCAATTATGACAAAGGTTAAAAACTATTGTCCAGTGTGCAATTTCAACATTGCCTTCGGGTTCCCAGCGAGGCCAGGGCACGGCAGGAGGGTCAAACTCCCTCCAGCCACAGCTGCCCTCTCCAACACCCAGCCAGTGCTCACTCTCTAGGGCAGCTGATGCTGCTGCACTCCCCGGGATGCAGAGCTCCATCCAGGAGAGCAGTGACTCCTCTGATGGCTTGGATGTTTGCTGGGCTCTCCCAGGAGTGTCTCAGTGTCTGTGTCTTGCCTGGCAGCTCCCTCAGACACACTGGACCATCCACCCTTGTGATTCAAATCCCACACCAGGACACCCTGCAGGCTCCTTCTCCCTCACAGCAGCCACTGGTGGTGCAGGAGAAAGTGAATCCTCCTCTGGTGCCCAAGAGCTGGGTGAATTCCTGCAGCACAGGACAGGAACCCCCCCAGGGAACAGCCCCACAAGGACGAGCAGGATACCCTGGCCCTCAGCAAGGGCAGAGCAGCCTCACACAACACAAGACAGAAAATAAAGCCTAAAAGGGATGCCCACCTCGTGCTCTGCCTGCTGTCCCTCAGGCTGCCGGGCTCCTGTGGTTAACCCTGATCCCTGAACACATTCACTGGTGCCAGCAGCAGTGCAGGAAGCTCCTTTTGCCTCCAGATCCTGCTCACACCTGTGCCTGGGCATGCAGTGATTTCAGGAGATAAGAGCAGCTCTCCTTAAGCCTCCTTTCCAGTCATCTCGGAGGGAAACTCACCAAGTGCAAGGTGAATTATTTCTGATACCTTAGTAAATTTTCCTCGTGTATTTTGGATTCTGGGCCTTTCCCGAGGTAAATGGAGGAAATGTAAATAACACGGCAAACATTTCTCTAGCCATGGCCTGGAGCTGTGCTCAGAACTGCTCTGGCTGTTGTAGTAATTAGCATAAGCAAATTGCTAAATTGTGTGCTGTGATAAAATGATGGATTACAGCATGGAAGAAATCATTAACTCATTGATTAGCAGCACATGCCTTCAAAACCACTATCTAAGCAAATTCTGAGGATTGTGGCAGCTTTGTAAGTGTTACAACTGCTGTCTCCCCTAAGCAAGAATCGGGAAATATTAATATATAAATCATCAAAATTAAATTTTAACTATTAAAATTGGTTCTCAAATGGTTTCTAATATTTATTGTAGCTGTTCATGTGGGGCTCCTGTTCTGTGTCTCCCTCTGCTCACGGGGAGAAGGCTGTGGTGGTGCCTGCATGAGGCAGGGTCTGACACTGGGAGCTGCCTCCACATCTCCTGGTGCACGTTCCCCTCCTTTGGTATCTTTGCTGCACAAGTTTTAAGCATTCCAGGGAATGGGTGGTGCAATGGTGTGCACAGATCATGCAATGGGTGCCTTCTGGCATGGGAAAAGGATCATTTAGATAGTTGCAACATGCATAGTACCTTTTTTTTTTTTTTTTTAATAGTTTTGCTTTGAATCTGGTGGGACTTCGGGGGTGTTTTTGTTGTTGTTGATATTTTGGTTTCTTTATAAGAGGGAATGCTTTCCTGCACTTGCATGTTGAGGGGATCTCCTGCTCAAAGTCTGTGTGGTTCCCTGGCAGCATCTGTTTCTAGGTATTCCCTCCTGGTGGCTTTAACAATCAAAGCAGCCTGCTACTGCCACATCTAATAGCAGGTGGCTTCACTTCTTATTCAGCACGAGTGCTCAGTGGTTTATAAAATTCCTCATTTAAATGGGCTTCCTTTTATTAGGATTAGCAGGCCAATCCCGTCCCTCCCCCTCTTGTTTTAAGTGAGACCCTCACATTGAGTGTCAGCACATCCTCCTAACAGAAACGTGTGTGCCAGCAGCTGCTGTGACAGTGGGCTACAGGAGCCCTCCCCACAGCTCTGTGCCATCCCAGAGGCCATGCCTAATCCCAGAGGATCCCCAAATTCATCATCAGTGGGACAGAGAATCCATAGCAGGCTGTGATTTCCCCTGCTGGCATGGGAGATGCTGCAGCAGAGGAGTGTACCCACACCCTGCCAGCTGCACACCCACTGATGGTGGGAGGATGAACCCAGGGGCAGGGACAGCAAAATGTCAGTCTAGGCTGGAGAAATGCTCAGATGGGTCCCTCCCCACCTCTGAGCACACTCAACACCCCTGAGCAGTGTGGTTCAGGGAGCAACCCCACCTGAGAAAGGCCAGGCTACCACGGCTCGGAGCTGGGGAGGTTCCCTTTTGCTCCCACCCTTCTCTTTGCTGGCATTTCTAGCACTTCCCTCCAGCCAGCTCATGCCTCTGCTTTATTTCTGACACCATTCCACCTTTGAAAATGTGCTGGTCTCTCCCATCAGCTGTAAGCCCGCAGTAGGGCCAAACGTTTAGCTGTTCTGATTATTTTACAGATCCCACAGCCAGGTCATTACATCTGTTTCTGGGTCCCCCAGTGGACTGGAAAGGAAGAAGAGAAAGAGGTCTGAAAAACATTTGCATCTGTTTTGCCAGAGGTGAATATCAGGGTTTCCCTTTGTTTCACTGTCAGATTAAATCATGGACATGGAAACTAGTGACCAGTGATTTCAGGGTCTGCATCTGTAAATGAGAGAGAGTTTCAATAAGAGGGTAATTTATTTCACTTAATTAAACCTACTGGTTTGTGGTATGAATCCATTCAGTAAAATGCCCTTTTAATAAGTAAAAGAATACCTTTCAGAATTGAAAGATTTGCAGCTGTGATCTTCAGTTCCCACTTCAATTCTGCTGCAAGGCAGTTCTTGGAAATGAGAGACAAAGCATTCCTCTCCAAGGAGAGTCCATTTTCTGAGTGTCTGGTGGCATACTTATCTGCTCACTGTCTCTCTCCCAAAATCCAGCATCTCATTGGAATTCTTTTTTTTTTTTTTTAAACCAATTAGGCAATTTTATACATAGTTCCAGGAGTACCTCTTAGGACAGCATTAATTTTAATAGCATCTTAAAATGACAAATTCAAGATATGCCACTAACAGTGAATATATGTAGTTAATAGATTTTCTTCATGCTGCTCTTGCCTGACACCACATTTGTCATAGCAGAGGTCCTGCTTTGGCACCCCTCTCATCCATTCTTCACCCACTGATTTCTCTATCATAACATATCTTTCACTAGCAGTGTAATTTCTGCATTACCACACAGGCAATGTCACATACTCAACAAACTCTTCATAAACATTACATCAGCAGCTGTCTGTTAGACAGCAAATGCTCTTTTCTGGAGGAGTCTGCAGTTTCAACTATTACTGTGGTAAATCAGCTCCCAGAAACAGAGTTAGAAACATCCCTCACAAACCTGAGCATTTCACCTTGCACAAGCAGCCTCCACCCAGGCAGCTGCAGGAGACTGTCCCCGTTTTTGGCAGCCAGGGGCAGGCTGCAGGCAGTGCTGAGGAGTGACACAGCAGCCAGCCCCTCCACTGGACAGCCCCCCTCAGACCAGCCTGGCTGGCCATCTCACAGCACAAGTCCCTGTTTTCCTATTTTTAGTAGAATCTTCCCTTTTTTGCATTTCTTCAGGGAGTCTGGACCACTTGACGTTGTTTGTGGCTGTTTGAAGAAGAAGTGCTGTTCTGCAGTGACACAAAGCAGCACAGCACTACTGAAATTTGTCATCCACCCTGGTTTTGTCAGGAAAGCTGCTCTGTAAGAGGAGGCTTGTGGGTACTCACTCAGCTGGGGTTTGCACCTAAAAGCTCTGCAAGAGCAGAAACAAAGTTTGGTGCCATTAGTCCCAGAGTAACGTAGCCATTAAAAATCTGAAACCCAGGAAGAACAGTTACACTTCCCAGATATGTTTGAGTGATTTCATGTGAGTACTTACAATAGTTTTTTGGTACTTCATGCTGGAGGTAGCCAGGAACAGCACGAGACTGGAGAACTGAAACTGCTTGCCATGCTCTCCAGCACACTGTAGCTGCTCGGTTATCCACTAAACCACACCACTTATGTTCCTTCTGGAGCCATCTCAAATTTGGAAAAGAAAAAGAAAAAGAAAAAAAGAAAAAGAAAAAGAAAAAGAAAAAGAAAAAGAAAAAGAAAACCACTGATGAGTCTTCACAGCACAAAGCTATTGCTTGAGTGTTTGACTTTGGGTTGTATCTCACTGGAGCCTGGCAATAAAGCCTGCAGTTGGAGACCTAACGCTATCCAGCTGGGGCAAGGAGTAGGCATGCACAAGAATGGAGGCTGCAAAAGGGCTCCTGTCTTCTTCCTGCTGCTAAAGTGCATGGGGACAGTGAAGAGGGGAAGAAAAAGCTGATTTCTCAGGTCTGGAAACGACTCCTCAGGAGTGTCAGCTGAGGGAAGTTGTCCTAGAGATCCTTTGAGAAAACAGAGGGGAGGATTTTTATGGATGGAAGGAAAAGACCTGTGTAGGTTTAGTGAGATGAGATGAGAAAGAAAACAGCTGACCTGGCTGCAGAAATGGGAGGAATGCCAAGCAGCAAGGCTTGCCCTGCTGTGCAGCCTCCCCCCTCCTGCACTGCTTCCTCCCTTCCCAGCCATCACCTGACAGCAGCTACCAGGAACTCGCTGCTGCCTACAGCAAACAGGAGTTCAGGACACAGCATCCTCCTCAGGAAAAGCACTATAAACCTGTGGTGTGTTAAACATTAGAGTTGATGAAATCCTCACTGCATTGAAGGCAATGCCAAAACTACCTCTGATTTCAATGGAGCAAGTATTCTTCCCATCCCACTGTCTCTCTGATCAGATCTCTGTTCCCTTTCTCACCCATTCTATTTTTCTGAAGCTCTTTCAAGCATTTTCAGAGGAAATTAACTGATTTCATCTCTTCTAGTTTTAACATTTCTGTAATATAATTGTATTCTTTGTCCTGAAAGGGAACTCTGACAGTATACTTTTCGAGTTTTCCATCTTGCACAGTTCATTTCTGTAGGAATCAATAAAGGTCACGCTATTTAAAAATGCACAGCCTGAGCAGAGTGCAGAAGAGACCACAGAACTGCTCAGTGTTGCCACAGCAATGCATGTATTTCTTTTTCAGCAGCAGATGGTAGGGCTGACATCTGCAAAAGCAAAGGGCACAGCTGGCTTACATCTCAGGTTATGCAAAGCAACAACATCTACTATGTGTCACCTGTTTTAACTGCATAATTCATCTTTCTCTGAGAACAAAGAGCTTCCCCTATGCATAGAAAATGACTCTGTGTTTCCCATTTAAAGTGATGCCTCGTACCTCAGTGGGGATAAAACATCAAGGGCCTGTAGTAGTAATATGACATTCATAACAAAAAGCAAAGCTACCAGCCTCCGAGGTGTTTTCTGCATTCTGGAATTAAAACCATTTTCATGACAGATGTTAACCTAAGAGCAATAATCAGTATTTTAACAAAAAAGGAAGGCCATTTTCTGTGGGATTGTGTGTGTTCCAGCACTGCACTGTTTTTCAAAGCAATGGTGATGCCTACACTGAGGATGTCAGCTTGGCGTGGCTGGAGCCCTGCAGGGGCAGTGGGAGCTGGGGAGAAGGGGGTGCCCACGTACCACACGTCCAGGTGACACCAGGGAAGTCCCAGCCCTACTCCCCTCCCCAGCTGACCGCAGCCTTTCAACCCAAACTGAGAGGAAAACAGCTTTTGGTCCTGGGGAAGGAGTCAGCAAGCCAACCCAAAGGAAGCACACAGCAAGTTTCCCACCGCTGGGCAGAAACTGGTGGATTTTAGCTCACACTAATTGTATCTTTCTGGCTTTACTGTCCAGCACTGCTGAAAAGAGCTTTTTGTAACCCTGTTGTGATTCAGTCTGTGCCAAGTGCTTCCCAGTCTGGGTTCCACCCCAGGTACCCAACTTCTGTGCATCGCTTGAACGCTCTGACCCAACACCCACCACGCAGATGAGGAGCATCTGCAGAGAAGGATATTCCTGAATGTCTCTGAACAGCTCTGATCTCAGCTGTGTGTGTTCACAGCAGCTGGCAATGCCATTTGGTGTTTCCCTGGAAGCAGGCTGAGGGCATGCACTCTCAGAGGAAGAGATGGCATGACTGCAAGAGCACCCCAAAGTTCAGCCCCACCCCCTTATTTGTCCTGTATTAAAGATACTCTGTGCTTTCTGTCAGGGACTTTTCTGCACGCTGGTGATAATGTTGCCTTGTTCAGAGGGGTCAGCAAGAACAGTACAGAGTATTTTCCAATTAAATGGTCGGAATTACCGAGCTGAATCCTTTTATTTAAAAAATTTAAAAAAAAAAAGTTGCTTAACATTTCAGCAAAACAAGATCTCTTTGGCTTGATTCAGGCTTGCATCTAAAAACAAAAAGGGCAAAAGTGACAAAGGAATCCTGTCCTTGGAGTGGGAAATAAATCCAAAAGTGAGGCTATGCCTTCTGCAGCTACCTCCAGATTTTAACTCCTGATGTCAGAGCTCAGCACCGAGGTGCTCATACCTCAGGCATTTCTGGTTTTTCCATCTGATGTACACATAGTGTCAGTGGCATTTCACAGCTTAATGGGAAATTGCAGGGCTTTGCACAGCTTTTGAGAGGGTCCAGAAAATCCTGCAAAACAGCAATGAGAGCAGACACAAGCAGTAAGATATAAACACCGTGCAGTCCAACCACTATCTTGTTATTATTTATATATAGCTAATAGCAGTAACTCTCAAGAGGGCAATACTATGCTATCAGACAGTAGGACTCTATCCCCTAAATCTGAGAGGCAGCTGATACCCAGCCCACAGAGGCCACTGCTGATTAAGAGAAATGACAATGAACAACAAAACAGGATTTTCATGCATCACTCAGGCTTGGGGACGTCCTTGGCCTCTAGAAATTGGGAAAGATCTCCCCAGTCTTACTTGTCAAAGCAAAACCTCTGCAACTACAGCTTTGAAACCTGGGCTAGGGCACCCTTCAAGCAGAAATCAAGCAATTGGCCTGTAATCTCAAAACAAATTTTCTTAAAAAACCACTTTAACTACCACTGGGAGCATCTAAAAGCTGAAAGAGCAATACATGTCTTTTAGGGGCCCAGTGACTTTGGAGCCAGCACTGTCTCCAGCAGCACCAGGAGGAAGGGCTCCAGGACTGTATCCTGTGCAGTTACTGACTAAAATCCTGAATTCCTGGGGACAGACCCATGGAGTGACTGGCACTGCAGGCACCTGGGGAGTTGCAGAGCAGTCTCTAGGTGTTCTTCCCCTTTTCTCTGTCAGATGGAGAAACTTTTCCAAAGGAACTGGGACTGTGCAGTAGATGTACAATGTCTTACAGCGGCGGGTAAGAGCAGGAAGCCAGAAACTGGCTGGCTGGATTACTGCCATCATTACATAATAGCAGTATGTATTTAAGAGCCTCATTGTGCAGGACTCCAGGCCTCTCATTTTGTGCTCCTTATAACAGGAATAATCAAAAGCACCTGAAGGGACAACAGAGAAGCTTTCCTCAGCCTTGTCCTTACCCTGGGAGTGCAGGAATGAGCTCCCATCTCCAAGAAATGCCATTTTCCAGCTGAAATCAGTGAGAGCTACAACAGCTCCTGTTCTCTACTTCACCCTAAAATGTCCAATTAATTCTACCTGAGAAGTAAAGTCTGCAACATTTTCAGATGTTTGCCTTCCAAACAGATTTAACTGGACCTGAGGTGCCCATCGTCCTTCCTCCCAATCTCCCTGTAAAAGGCAGCGAGGTGCTCCTGTCTCTGAAAGTGACATAATCATAATAAATGCATTTGCTGGAAGGAATTAAACAACAACAGGTGTCCTTCAGAGTCCTCAATGACTGTTAAAGGAATTTACATTTGTGAATAAACAGCAGTAGAAATTATTTTTCTGACAGCTTCTCATTATTAAAATTAATAATTAAGTCCTGCTTAATTAAATTAAGTCCTGCTTAATCCTGCCAACGTCAGTGGAACCCAAGACGACCTGCTAAGTGCTGGTCACAAAAGTTAATGTTGAGTAAGGGAAGTATTAATGGAAGCAGCCCTTTAAAAAAAAAAAAAAAAAAGGATAGAAATATTTTGGAGCTGTCTTTTTGGATGCTGAAGTCAATTGCAGAATCCCACAGCTTTCAGCGAAGCAATGCAGCAGAGCTGCTGGAGATTGTCTGCAACCAGGCCCCTGGGCAACAGCAGAGTTTTAGGGAGTTACACTGGGAGGAAGGCTGGTCCTGCACAGCCAGGCGTGCTCCAGCAAACAGTGCCTGAAGCAGAAGCTGCACATCCACCTGGAGAAAATTCCTGATCTGTCCCACGGCCTCCCTACCACCTTCACAGACCTTTTACCCCTCTGCCTGCAAAATGAGGATGTTGTGGTCACCTGTACTTCTAATGTGCTTTTAGAGTTTATTACACTTGCAAAGTTTCTCCCTAGTGCTGTTAAATTACCCAGTTGGAGAAATAAGATATCTCACAATGCCATAATTTTGAGTGAGACCTTAAATCCAAACCCTGATCACTTAGCACAGAGCTAACCAGATATTCCACATGTGCTTAATGAGGCTTACTGTGAGCAATGCTAACGAAGATAGGGAAGCTTTTATGCTGACTAGCTTTCCTTTTCTTTTCCCCTGTATATTTTATTGCTACTCAAAAGTTAAGGATTGATAGGAAAACCATGCATTTGCAGCAGATTTGTCAAAATGTAAAAATATTGATTTTTGAAGAAGCTTGCCCACAGTGTAAAAGTAAGTCAAAGCTAAAATCGATAGGGATAAATTAGGACTTCTCCAGCTATATAAATGTTACAATAACAGAGCCTTTAATGCACAAAAGTCCTGCACATCAGACGACAAAAATAGTTTAAACTTTTTACTTAAATTTTAAAAGGTGAAGTAAAATGTCCATTACCTGGCACTCTAAATTTTGAACAGTGGAGTAGGTTATTTTTTGAGAGACATTATTTTCCAGATATGCTATTTTTCCAGAGCACCAGGAGTCCTATCAGTGCTTGTTATCCTCACATGGTGATGCTCAGCCTCTGCTGTACCAACGTGGGACTGCACAGCTACTCCCTGTAGGGGGAAGATGCTCTTGTCCCAAGAGTGCAGAGAAACACCAGCTGGGCAAACTTTATAACCCTTTTTGTGGCCATCTCCAAAGGTTTCCACCTGTCTGTTAAGCCCTTGGCCCAAACTCCAGAGCCACATCCCACACCAGTGGGGCTTCTCACCCTGAGCTGTTCACCAGCGTGATTCAGTGATGGGAGAACCCAGTTCTGAGCCTTTCTGCTACATTAGATGCCACCATTAGGGCTATACGTCCTTAATTACTTTTCCCCTCCAGGGTGCATGAGACACTGTCCTTCAAGAACACCTTTGCTACTCCTGGACCCGTGTTACACCTTGTTCCCATCTTGTTTTCCCCTTTTTGTTTTTCAGCAATTCTAGCAAGTTTGTTGCATAGCCCCTTCCTTGATCAAGTTGTCCTGCTGCATATCTGCAATTATTTTAAGCTTGTGATGTCTGGCTGAATTAGGCTGGAGATGACAGAAGAGTAGGATTGCCCACGGAGCAGCAGATGTGGCCGCCCCTCTGACCTTACCCCATCTTCCTGGAGATTTTGGTCTGGCAATTTTAAAAGTCTCCTTGTCTCAGATCACTAAACAAGGGTAGCACTGCCTCTCAGGCACTTTTTGGTACCGGTATGAATTATATGAGTATTTTTCTATATATGAAATTCTTCTAGTAACCTAAAGGAATTGGACTCTGGATTGTTGTGACTGTCCTGTGACTGACCAAAAAAGGGTCAGCCCCACAGCTGCTCTGAGAGCTCAGGTGTGGTGGGTGTTTGCAGGAAGAGATGAGACAAAAATTCATCTTCCAAGTGCTGCCTGTCTTACCAACAACCTTACATTCAGCCAGAGCTGTCCTGTGAGAGAAGGTCAGCAGCTATTCCCCTTGGGTCTGAGAATAGATTGTTTAAATACTTAGGATGGGCTTTCAGACCAAACATTTTTGCTGCAGTGATGCTATTCATGAGAAGTGGCTCAAAGGAGACTTTTCAATTGCTTATGTGGGAGGAAGCATTTGGCAACCAGACAGAGAAAACCAGATTTTTTCAGGAGATGCCTTATCCACAAAGTGCAATTGTTTTGTCACACATTTCTTTCAGTCTCTCAAGGTTGAAAAGTTTTTGGCAGCAGTAACTGTGGAGCTTGCAAAAGACACAGTTTCCAGCCCATTGTGCCAGATGAACCTGATGAGACAGATCCTTGGTGCCTGGAAGCAGGTCCAGCTCCATTTACAACGGGACAACAACACTGATTTACACTGCAGAAAACAAGACCCAAGATGTTTTAAGCTTGGAGGCTACAATTATAACTCTGAACACAGTTTCATGGCTCACACCTTCACTCTGCTTCAGTTCTGTGTACAATGCCACTCCCACCAACTGTGGTAATAGGAATTGTACCATTACAATAGTTTTGGTTGACTTCATCTTTCTCTGCATCCTTTTTTTTTTGATAGTAGTCATATAACTGCATGTAAATAGATTTCTTTTACAGTTCTGGATATAAAATGGCTTTTTAATGACATATCCACTGCATCTGCTCTGGTAGATGATTGAACCTGAGAGCAGGAAACCTTGTTTACTGCACTTCTTTCACTGGAGGCTGGTGAAGGTCCTGGTGCCAAGGTATGCAGAGGAATTAACACACACTCACAGAGATGCAGGGACGTGCTGCACAGGTCACTCCCTGTAACATATCCTAGGAAAAGTGGGCTCTAGGGCCTCTGCTCTTTACCTGAGAGGGCACCCCATTCTCACGACTTTTCCTTGCTAGAAAGGGCATAGTCAGGCCCTGAGCGTTGAGCAGAAATCAAAAAAATCAATTTTTCATGTTTGTTAAAGTCCAGCAGCGTTTAGGCCCTCTAAAGAGTCATTAAGTACATTTTACACAAAATTTAATTTAACTAATTTCTTTATAAAATTCTCCATACAGAGCTTCCCAAAATGTTTAGTGGTGCAATAAACCATTACATGGATTGTTTTAAGTCATTTGCCTCCAGACAAAATAGACATTTTAGAGGATTTTGATTTCTGCTGTCTAATAAATGAAGTGCTACAATTCTAAACTTAATATCTGTCATCACCATTATTTTTCCGTACTTTACATCCTTCCTAGAGGTTCATCATGACACAAAAAGATAAATTGTTGTAATATTTTCTGCACATAGGGCAACATTTATTTTTTCCTCCAAGTTTGTCTTTCAAGATGACTTACTGTAGGTTGCCTTTTTTTATTTTCCAAGTATATTTAGTTCATAAAAGCTTGACCTCTAATTAGAGCCTAATTCACTGGAGCTGAGAAATGTCCTGTAATAACTGAGAAGCGTGGATTTTTGGACAGAATCCCACTGACTGTGAATGGACCTTGTCCTTGAAGAGCCTGACACACTTGACATTTCTCAGTTTATTTAAAGCACTGATGCTTTTAAATTTGAGCTTTTTTATTGTTTTTCCTCCATTTTTGGTTATTCTAAATGAAAACTTGCCAGTGTCTTATACCATTGTACAAACACTCCCCACCCTCACCAAGGATATTTTAATTGATGCAGTTGGGAACCCTGGCAGCTCTTTCCAGAGTGGACGCTTTGGCAGCTCGTCACTGTTTTACAATTGACCAAAATTAAGTTTATGATCTCCACTTTCTGAGTCTGAAGTTTGCAGCAGAAGTCCCTGCAGCCTCTGAGTCCATCTTGTATGACACAAACGCCAGGACACAGCCTCATGGCCCCTCTGGAAGGACCCCAGGTGTTACCCTTCCTCCCTCGTTTCACTCCATCCCTTCCCAGCACAGCTCTGCCAGTGCCCAAAGCCATTTCAGCAGGGATCCCCAGCTCTGCCAGGGCCCAGACACAGAAGGTCCCTTTGACCTTCAATAAGGGTCAGAGAAGCAGAATGTAAAAGAGTGCATTTCATGATCTTATTTTCTCTTCTCTAAACACCAGCAAAAACAAATGCTTTACCTCAGACATGGTTCCCGTGTCTCTCTAGAAAAACCTTTTGCTGTGGAGCTGTTTAACCATTCTAGCTGCACTCATTCATTCATCACACATTATGTCACTTATCTCTCAGCTTTCTGAAGCATTACAACTTTAAGACTCATATTGTACGGGCTGTAAATATATTTGATGCAGTTTCCCTGCTGTTGAAAATAAGAGTAAGAGCTTGGAAATGAGAAAACACTGAGTCCAAGCACGCTTTATACAAATGATATCATGCTATACCAACAATACTCTGGGAAAAAAACCTGCAAAAATTAACTGAGTTTCCATGTGTATCTGCTAGGTACATACAATTTAAGAGCCTTCCTTTACAAGGAATGACATCTTTCAAAACATTACTTTAAAAAGGTAGTGTATTTTACATTCCTAAATCCTAATTTATACCTAGTGCAATCTATTCACATCATCCCTCACTGAAAGTTCCCCCAGGAAGGTTTAAGACTGCAGTGCTCAGTACAGCAAAAGCCTCCTGGTTACCCAGTTTCCCAGCCTGATGGGGGTTACTCCAGGCTTTTGCAGTCTCACATGTGCCTGGCAAAATACTTCACAAAAATGTGCAAATCCTGCTTCCTGATCCATTGGTCTTCCAGTTCCCTCTTCAGGGTTTTTAATTTACAAGGAGGATTAGTGTCCGGAAGAACCATGAATGATACATGTTGGAATCATGAAGATTTTGCTCATCTACATCAATGCTTCCTGAAGGAACTCGAGGCTTCATTTTGCACAGGACTAATACAACAATTGGATCAGAAATGTACCATGATCAACAATAAACTGTAAGACATCTTTAAGCACAGCAATTAGTCACCAAATTAGAGCCATTCTTGACCTTTCTCTTCAGCCATTTGCGTTTCCAGAAAGTCTCAGCTCTTAAATACTTCCAGAGAACATGCCAAAAAAGTTTCTCTCTCCATAACATGCTCTAGTCCTAAAACTGAAACTAGAAATCATTCTTCATTACCAGCTCCAGAGCAGCCACATCACAACTTTACAGCTTCAACAGAATTGAACCCTTCTTAATGAAATGTCCCAGTGCTCACCTGTAACAATGTCAGCTCTCTCAGCAATCTTTTAACTCCAAACAGATTGTCTGTCTCTGTGTTCTGGGGCTGGATTGACTGCACTCATCAACACTCTCAATGCATAATCACGACTTATGGAGCCAATTTGCCAAAACGTGGCTTGACACAGAGCCAATGTGTGCATGCCTCAGTACCTGGTATGTGCTCAGCTGCACTGGAAGTGGGCTTGGAACAAATGAGAGGAGGGAGGAGATGGCAAGAGCACCAGAGACTGAGTCATGCGAGCCCTAAAGGTGTTTGCATAAAATGTGCCTGATTGGCTCCCTAATGAGCTACACCTCGAGCTGTGCTGGCTGTTCCTGCTCCTGCACTCCAGTCAGAACCTGCAACCTCCACACTCACAGTCAGAAGCATTTCCATGGGACCTGTAGGAAAGGAGACACACAGCGTGTTGAAAAGGTGTGAAAATCTCTGGTGGAACCGCCTGGGTCAAAAGAAAAGTGGGGATGTTCCTGTTCCTTCTCCCTGGGAAGCTCCTCACCCCCACTCTGGGAGTCACAGCACCATCAGTTAGGAGGGGTTTTGTAGTTTTTCCTTAACCAAAGGTCCCTGTGAATAGTGCAGGCACAGCCTCCTCTGCAGCTCAAAGCCATGTCCTGGAGAGCCTGGTGGGTTCACTGCACTGGCTGTACCCCCACTGTGCAACAGCTGGGAGCTGTTCTTCCCTCTGCCTCCACATCAGTATCTTCAAGGAGACTAAACAAAAATTTAGACCAAAAAAAATTCTTCTTCAAAGCTAAATTTGGAGGATTTCATCTGCGGTGTTTGGCTCTCGGTGGTTGAGACAGTAAAGAAAAAATTAAACCAGAGCCAAGGTCTAACTCATCTCTAAGACAGAGGAACACTGGCCTTTGTATTGCAGTGCTATAATGAATAAAAGGAAATACATACAGCAGAAATTAACTTGAGCTTGTGGAGTTTCCTTTATTTTATTCAAGATTTCATTTAATTCACTGCTTTCTAAATATACTATGCTACTCTTCTTGTATCTAGTTTTGGTTTAATTTTAAAAAAATCACTTCCACTGTCAGTTCTGGAAACATAGGAAAAGTTTCTCAGCAGAATGCTAAGAAATGATGCAGTGGAGTATTTGGAGACAAGAATGTACCTTGGTATGAACAGCTGGGATTAGCCTCGAGTTACCTGATAGGAAAATGCATGCAAACAACAAACTCACTGTCATTTTATTTTTCTCCCTTTCCTCATCTCACTAAAAATTCATTGGTATGGGAATGGCTGAAAGAGTCAGCACTCTCCCCAGGAAAGGGAAACCAGAGGTGCCAGGATTAGCCGGTTTCTATTATTTCTGCTTGATTAAGTGGATTAAGGGCTGACGATCATGCAGGGCACCACAACAGGGCTCCATGTTTTCTATTTCTGCAGCTAGAAGCTGACATTTACAGTCTGCTGAAGTACAGGACACAGCTCCCATCTCTAAACTGGCACACCACGACGACTGCAGTGGAAAGAATTGGTTTATACAACTGGAGCACTGGCTATAAAAGCCAGGGTAGGTGCTTGTCAGAATGCCCACCTTTTATTTCCAAACACTGGGGTACTGATGACTGATCCTGTCATCCTCTCATCAGTACCAGACAGCTTTGTGTGAAGTGCAGGCTTTCATTTTTTTGCTCCTCACGTTTTCCTGGCTTTGAAGGTCTCCCTTAGGGCTAGCAATTTATCATCAAGGCTACCAAACCTCTTTGAAGAGTAGCAGCACTCTTGCTCAGGATTTAGGATTCCACCAGGTCAGTCAGACTTTAGTTTAAGAAGCTTAATAGAACAAATATTAGTTATTAATGTGTTTTACCCTTGAGAACTCCACTGCAAATCTGATACAAGTGCCTGGATGGATCATTAATCAGGCATCTTCATCTTAACACTGAAAACTACTGCTAGAGTGGAAACAGAAAAAGCATATGCAGAGCAACATTCCTCACTTTCAGTAATGTTATTTACCAGCCCATTATGCCACCAAAACATCATCCAGATGTTATTGCAGCCCTTTCAGATCTCTATACATATGTCTCAAAGCAGAGAAACTCAAGCTGAATATGTAACAGCAATTACAAGAGACATCTGCAGCACTCCTTATTCCATTTGAAAATTCTTCAGCTATTCTGTCTTGGGTTTCTTTGTGTTCTTTAAACAGGATTTGGCGAAATAATTACAGTCAGAGATCAGAACAACAGTCTGTTGGAATGCAGTGTCTTTTGTTTCTTTGGAGGTATATATTGCTTCATTGGATTTCATTTCTGTGTTTGCGGTGTTCACCCAAATTTTGTACATCATGCCCTAGTATTAATATTTATTTCATTTGTCCTTGATCAGGAATCCCAGGGTCGATTTTCCAATCTCAGCAGCACAGTCTCCTCGTGCCTGTCATATGTATCAGACAGATACCTGAGAAAGCACTGAATGCTCCTCCTGAGGAGACAGCTGATGGTGAAGTTGCTTCTCCCTTCTGCTCCTCACTGGGGCTTTTCCCAGGAGAGAGGGACTCCTTCAGGACATATTCAAACTCACTCTGTAGATCCTGACCACCTGGAGTGTGAAACTTCATGACTGGAACACACAACTTGTGTGACTTGGCTCCCAGGACAAGCGGGAATATATCTTTATGCAGTGCAGTGGTTTTGACCATAATGACAAGTGAATGACATTATCTGGTGCTGATCACACTTTCTTCTAGACAAATCTGGGCCCTCGAATGAACATTAGGCTAATTTGATACACATTGATTGAGGATGAGGCTAGAGACAGCCATCTAGTTTCTCTGTGCTCCAGCTTCCCATTTGTAAAATGGATATGATATTACTTCAGGGGTGATGCAAGGACAAGTGAACTGCAATTTGCAAAGGTCTTCATAACTGTTACTGCTGGGAGCAGGAATAACTCTGGTACAGCTGTGACCCTGACCAGGGCAGCCTTCCCTGCAACAGCACATCCAGTGCTCTGTGCCAGGGTATGGGTCACAGCCCTGCAAACCCCACCAAGGAATATATATCTATATCTATATCTATATCTATCTATATCTATATCTATATCTATTTATTTATATATATATATATATCAGTTCTTCTTTATGCAGGATTCTCACCGTGCCTTAATACTGTATACACAGCTGTGCCTGAGAACTGCAGACATAGGGAACTCCAAAAAACACCTTTGTTGAATAGCACAAAGTGATCTTGGATTTGATCTCTGGTGCTACCTTAATCCACCAAACCATCACAGTTCACTTCATTGCACACTGGGGTTCTCCATCTAGACAAGTTTTCTGATTGAAATTAGACTCCATTCCTAGCTAGTTTCAGAAGAATGGATCCATCTTTTCAGGTTGGTTTACTCATTCTCATGAAGATTTGATGACGCAATTTACCTCGTGATCTCCTGAAATATTATTTAGCATCCAACTAACACTACCCATCCAACAAAAAAAGGTAAATAAATCAATATCTAGACACATAAACACACCTATAAAATCTCTGTTATTAGACCAGTGCTAACCTACAGCTACAGAGTATTTCCATGGTACATGAAGACCCTTAACTTACACTCAGATCTCCAAAGAATGAATCAAAAATTAATTCCTACAAACTAGTGGGCAACTCTAACACAGGAGTTGTTTCAGTGACTTCAGAGGATCTGTCTGTCCTGAGCTGCACCAGCTGATGCATCAGCTCACTGCAGTTAATTGTGGCTGTGAAACTGCTGAATAAAAGGCTCCGGAGAAAATGTCCCAGCACGTTCCTCAATTATTTCAGAAGCAGCACTGTAAACCAGCAAGGCCATCTAGGCTGGATTTTAGGCTGAGCAGCTCCCCAGCTTTGTGTTGGTTCATTAATGCAGGGAACAAGTGGGGTGTGACTGCTCTGTGTATTTGCTGCACTGGTGGGAGCAGCATCCCCTATTGCTGCAGATAACGTTGCTCTGGAGCTAGGCTCCCTGATAACCAGCTCTCCTCTGCAAAGATACACGAGGGCTAGAAACAATGATAATACCTGCAGGATCATCTCTTATTATTTCTCTTTCACAGCAAAGCAAACTGAAGCATATGAATATATACAAGAGGCAATAAAAATGGGGAACAGAATACAGGAGGCTCTCACGAATCAAATTAATAAATTAATGTTAACCTATGCCTACGTTGTTATGCTGATGTATGCAGATTTTTTGGTTCATTTACAATGCCACCAGGTTACTCAGTGGTTCCCACACCAGGGTATCATCCCCCACCAGGCATTCCTGATTTGCTCTGTGGAGTTGCAGTCCAAACACAGGCAGCTGCAGCGATGCTCCCATGTAGCTCCTCCAAAGCACAGATTTTGTTTTGAACTCCTTTCCCTACAGTCTCTCGTCACCACAGCACTCACCTGTTGCACACCATGATGGGAGCCACCTCCAAAACGTCTCAGCACGAAATTCAGCTTGGTGTTGGTGCCAGGGAGGGAACGGCAGGGAGCAGGTGGGGTGAGGGGTCTCTCTGGAAGATCCATGGTTTTGAAAGCCTGTTTGGACAGAAGTCAGGATATGGCAGTGGGGATAAGCAAGGCAAAAAGTGACAGGAGAGGTAGGGGAGACAGCAGGAGGTTTAGGGAGCTGTTGGGAGAGGAGGACTGGGAGGGGTGGGTGGGATTTTTGAGGTAGGCTGTGGAAGGGTTTGGAACTGAGCGTTTCTGAATCCTCTCTTCCTTTCCTGCTGCCCCAGGCATGGGATTTCATGTCATCATAGCCCTACCCCCAGCCCAGCACCAGTACCCTCTGCAGTGAGGCTGCAGAAAGGACACAGCCAGGAGGGCACAAAAGCCCAGAGATTTCTGTTTCTGCTGTCAGGGAGGATGGAGAAAAGGATGAAGGCAGCACTGGAAGAACCAGTGAGAGCCTCCTGCTTCTCCCTCCTCCCCTGGCAGAGGGCTGTGGGATCTGGGAGCAGTGCAGAGCTCTTCTCATCCCTCCCCATGACTTCCCCATCTCTGCAGCCCTGGGGGAGGAGAGGTGTCCCCTGCAGCCTGCCAGACCTGGCTCCAGCCTCCTCTGCCTGAGCTTGGGACAAGTTCTCTTCCCAGTTCCATCTCAAAATACTATATTTAGAATTACATAACTGAATTCAGGTCTAATTTAGCCTAACCTCATCAATGATTAAACAATAAAACTTATTATTGCTCTTCTATCTAATCCAAGAGGCATCCTAATGAAACGCAAACAGTTGAGCAGTTGCAGACAGAGGTCCAGGGGAGGGAGGACAGCCCAACCAGGGCATTTATTGAGTGTCTGGGTTACCACTTCAAAGAGCTTCATTCTTCCAGGCTTCTCTGTCCGTTGGCATCTCGCAGACAGGGTCACTGTTACCAGCTGCCAAATTTGTGGTAAGCACGGAGTGCAGTGAGCGCAAGCGTCGGATCAGAGCGGCTGAGAGCTGCTGGATCCTTCCCACCTGCAGGTGACAGCCCTCCCACCACTCTGAGCTCTGATGGTCTGGGACCTGGGCAGCAGAGAGCTGGCCCTTCCTCTGGAACAGCCCAGCTGTGACCCAGCAAAGAGAGGAGAAGGACTGAGCTCTCGGGAACCGCCAGAACGCACCCGCGTCGCTCCTCAGAGGAGCTGCTCTGACCTAGGAGAACATTCAGCGAGAAGGAATTGCCAGTGAAAACACTTCACCCATGGAGAATGCCTTCCCCCTGTTTCTGCCAGATTTCCTTGGCATGCCATGCCTCTTGTCTTTTCTTTCAGGCGTTTTGGAGAGTT
Source organism: Dicrurus megarhynchus (assembly GCA_013399195.1). Taxonomy (NCBI): domain Eukaryota; kingdom Metazoa; phylum Chordata; class Aves; order Passeriformes; family Dicruridae; genus Dicrurus; species Dicrurus megarhynchus. The sequence goes on along the minus strand of VXAD01005464.1, from coordinate 1,278,513 downwards.
GGTCATTTAAGGACAAGGAGGAAAAATCGGTAATGTGCTACTTTGGCAAGGCTCTGAAGCTTGCCTTCATTTAAAACCTGCCAATAGCTCAACCAAATACAAGAAAGTTTTCATTAAAATATTGCCAAAACACAACTCATTCTTTTAGAAGATCATATCCATGTTGAAAAGAAAATTGATGCAGAATTGTTAGTCAAGTCTTTACATCTCAAACGTAAAACTAATATGTCATTTTCAAATTTCCTACAAATCTGGAGGAGGTTGAATTAAAATTCCTGGACCAAAATCCCTCTTCAAATCTGTTATCCTGTGCAGCATTCAAAGCACAGGCTCTCATCACTGGCTATCATTAGATGCAGCCCAGGCAACAAGAATTATTTGCATAGCTGGCACTGACAAAACCTGAACCTTTTCCTCTAGCTCACAGCTAATCCTTGTGAAGCCAGTGCAGAGGGTAAGGCTGCTTCCTTACACATCTGGTTTGTTTTGGTTCAGTTTCATCCTATTATTTCCCACAATCACATGCTATAATTATCTGATCTATAATTTACGCTGCTATTCAGAGCAGTATAAATAGTTTACTTTACTGCTGCAGGAGCACAGCATGTCCAGATAACATCAATATTTTATTTATCTCTGTTTCTGTGTTTGGTTATCAAGGTGCTTATTAAGTACGGAATTATTATAATAGTGGAGAATAAATAGCAACTGAAAAGGAGCAAAAATAAGACTGGAAACAAAACATGTCTGAAACAGTGTCTGCTCTTTCTGTCCCTCTCCTTTCCACCAAGTAGCTGAAAAACAGAGCATTTTCAGGGTATTTCCAAAGAGCTAAATCCACCTCCATGGGTGGGGATGGATTATTCTCATTAGTGGTGTCTCTCACATTTCCAGAAACTGTAACTACTTCGTCTTAGCTGGCAGGTCTGAATTGAACCACTTGAGTTTTCAGGGTTCTTAAAAGCAAATGAAATCCTTCAGGGTGTTGTTTTTAATCACCAATTTAAATTTCATCCTCTTGACAGTGATATAAAGTGACACCTAAAATTCAAGCAAGAATTGAGTTGAATGGAACTTCATACAAATAGCCTTGTTTACAAGAAGTGAAAATCTTCCTAATTTATTAAAAAGTGACTCGGGTAATTTAACAAAAATTGGAAATTTCTGTGTTGGTTCAATTTTGTCTTAGTACAGCAAGAACATTAACAGCCCCAGTCTTCTGACACATTACACAGTGATGGTGGCTTCTGAAGCATTTAGCTTTTAATGTGGATTCCAGTTAAGTGGGCTAAATGCATGCAGAAAGCAGCAGAAAATTTCACCAGGTTTATGAGCCTGATCTTGCACTGCTTGTGCATCAGGAGCTCAAGAAGATCCAATCCCATGTGCTAATCTATTTTATGAATTGTTCAATCACAGTTACTTTGGATATATAGGTGAAAAAAGAAACATTATTCCCTGATGGAAGGGATAAGGAAAGCATAACCAGCACCAACAACTTGTTCTGTTCGGTGGTTTGGTTTTTGTTGCATCGACACAAAAAATTAAAGTATGAGAATAATAATGCACATAAACTCATGATTATGTTACAACCATATACCCTTGCTCAAAAGTCACTTAACTTTTCCCTTTTGCACAGAGAAATATTTTCTGAAACCTAATGCTACTCACGTAGAAATAGCAATGGGTGATTTCAACAAAACGCTTTTCCTGCAGCTGCTCAAATTTTGTCAAGTTTTAAGAGAGAATCTGCAGGGGGTTTTCACAGTTACAGATAATGAGGAAGTAAGGGAGGAAAAAGTGCAGATCCAACACTGTAAGGACAAACTACACTGAATATTTTGGAGCTGCTCCCTCAGCCTTGGAGCTGGTTGAAATTCTGAGCGATTAACTTATTTTCAAAAAACCTAAATAGTCAGTAAAGAAATGCAAAAAAAAAAAAAAAAATTAAAAAAAAAATCCACTCTTAAAATAATTTTCCCTGATTCTTTTCCCTTCCACATGATTTTCACAAGCTTCCCCAAAGCCAAGTCACTTCCCAAGCTCTCCAGGTACTGTAATACATGGTCACAGCTCTCCTGGGGTGGAACATCATCTTTCATGCCACAGTACAGCCACCGTAAAGACAGGATCCCATAGTGGGACTGCTGCCATGGTGGGACATAAATAATTATGAGGATTGCTCAGAAAAGAAATTTCAACTCTCACAGCCCCTCACCTTCTCTTCAAGAAATAAAGGTGGTTCTGAAAAAAATAGGCCAATATGATTCATGTACAATATTATTCATTTGTTTTGGGGTGTTTTTTTTTATTTTTTTTGCATTTCATCCATATTTCCTAATATTAAATTGTGGTTTTACTATTGCCTGTGTAATATAAGCTCCTTAAAGAACAAATGAATACCGAAGGGAGCTGTTTTCTGGGACATATATACAGGCTTGTGCAGGTAGCCCATCATTACCACAGTTAGCATTACACAGTTCCCATCCCACTAGAATATTCAAGTAAAAAGTACTGTAGGCAGCAAAATAGCCATCCTGCCAGCAGGCCATTAGTTAGCTCATGCCAGACACTACATACATTATTTGTGGCAGGCTTCTACTTCGAGAATAATGATAAAAAAGCTTGTGATGAGGACAAGCCCCAAATGGTCCATCACTAGGAACTGTAGGGCTTTTGCAAATGCTTCAGTCAGCCAGCCTGATGTGCTGGATTATACCTGGCACCAGCTGGATAGGATACTGAGGTCTTGAGAAAAATAATGTGATTTATTTGAAGAAAGGTAATGTTCAACTTCTCTAGTGTCAGAAAGCTTCAGGGCAGAGGACCTCTTTGAACCCCAGGCTGAGAGATTTCAGCACCAAGAGCTACACCTCGCCTGTGAGTGGGTAAATTCAAAATGTTCCTACCTGAACCTGGACGCACTCAGGAGCCCCGGCCGCGAACAAATCCTTCATACAATGTGTCCTACAGAAATACACAGAGAGCAGAGAGACCCAAGTCTGTTCTGCCCGGATTCACTCCAGAACCAGGAATGCAGGTGCAAAACCATTCCAGCAGAAAGGTCCTTTGGGCTGTGAAGTTGTCTGGTTGCACCCACAGAGCTCCCCACACCTGCATGCACTGTGCACACAGATACACGAGCATGAGTTAAAAACCCAAATCTAAAACTGTCAGTACTGAAAATGGGGCAGGAAAGCGAGCTCTAGGCTCTTAAAATTATTATGGGGACAGGTTCCTTTAAAGAAAAGTGAGAATGTATAGAAAAGCAAAACCTGAGCTTCTCACTTGGAGGAATTTTCAGCTGCCCGAGCAGAGCTTTGCACAAACAATGGTGTTCAGAGGCAGCAACGAGTGCCACACAATTGATGGGCTCAAGAATAACAAGCTGACGAGTGGATTTGGCATCCCCACAGCCAGAGCCCAAAGATTTATTGAGCTGGAGTGGTGCACAGCAGTTTCCTTTATCACTGGAGTCCCTCAGCAGATTTACACACGGTGACGTTAATTGAAAAGGAATAAAGCCACTCATTCTCCCAACAACTGGGGCTCGCTCAGCATCTCCGACTGGCAGCCCAGCAACCACTGCTCTCGTCAGGGTCAGGCACCTGGCACTGAGAATAGCCCTACAGAGAAACAGGGTCACAGCTGGGCTCTTTGCTGAAGGATGCTTTAACCAAACGCCAGCTATTTCCAAGGAATCTATTCATCTTCTACAGCTCTAACCTGGAGTCCATTAAATGCATCTCATCCCTTGCTTCTCATGACCTAAATGGTTGATGATGTCTTCTTTATATGCCTGAGAGAAGATGGGCTTCCCCCTTGTTGTTTAGTTTACTCTGCAGAGAAGTAAGAGAGCCCCTGCCCTGCTTTACAGCTGTCCTTGTTTCCATGACATAACCTGGCTCTGCTCCGCTTGTCTGAGCCTTCCCACTGCCATTTCCATTACTACCAGGGAGTCACTCCACGTGTTTTCTCCTCTGGGTCATTTGCCAAGCTTGTGGTAGGCACTGACTGCTAGAAGGAAAACCCAAACCCCAAGCAGAACGGAGGAAATAACCAGCAAACTCTTCTCTCTTCTGCACGTTCGAAAATAAGCGGGAGCTTGAGCTTGACAACCTTTCCCCAAGGCCAGGAGGGATCACGGAGCCTGCTTGCACAAAATATAATTCCAGTTCCTGCTCCTCCACACCACTGGGACACGCCAGCCTCTCTCTGCTCCCTTCAGAACCGCAGAGATTCATCTGGGAGCAGAGCCAAAGGAGCTGCATCCCTGCTGAAAATGCCCCTGGGAAGCCGGGGCTCGGGCCCTGCCTGGGTGTGGGGTGGGCTCGCAGACTCTCCTGGAAGGCGCTGCTTTCACGAGCTCATCTGCAAATTCCCGGCTTGGAGGGTGAGCAGCTGCTCACGGCTCCTGAGAGGTTTTTTGGGGTGATTCTGTCCTGATGGGTACCTGCGAGTCCTCAGCCTTCCTCGCCCTGTGCCAGGGAGCAGCCGCCTCCCTGCAGGGAGGAACAGCAAATGCCATCCCAGGCAAAGGTGCTTTTATAAGGAGAGAAACGTTGTTATTTCTTCCGTGGACTTTATTGGCTTTTTGTTGTTTCCATTAACTTTTAAGAGTTTAATAAACATGCCCAATTTTAAAAAACAAAGTGTTTTCCCAGCCTTGGAAATTGGATTTTCCATGTTGTCGAAATACAACAGCTGTTTTAAACTGTTCACCAGGAGAAATCACTGAAACAACACTTTTAAATATTTTGTGAATAACACACGGATTACTTGCAACATAGTCTCTAATTGATTGTGTTCATTGCTGTATAAACCCAGTGAAAGAGCAAAACCAGCCAAGAACATCTTTACCTACGGGATGACCTGACTTAAAGTCTTTTCTGCTCAGCTGCTCATTGGCCATGTTAAACATAGCGACTCCATTCATTAGTGTACTATATCTCTTTTGTGATGGTAAAAGTCACACTTAAAAATAGCAGGACCAGCACAGTGACTCGATGAGACTTTACATAAAATCAGCTGGAAGTGCTAATGGTGCCCGTCTCAGAAACATGTAAATGATGGCAAAGGAAGGAGATCACGCCCAGATATAATCTGGTTTCCCTTGCAGGTTTCCTTCGGAGCTCCCCCATCTCACAATTACTGGAGCACAGCTCAAAGTCACCTTTGTTAAAGCAGCCAAGCTTCACTCTGTGCATGTCCCTGCAGCCCCAGCTCTGCACCAACGTCTGGCTGAATTAAAGTAGGTGTGAACCCTTCCCAAAAGCTGAAAGGTCTTTGCAAGGACCAAAAGTGTTACTTGATTGCAGGTAAGGAGTCAGTTGAGGAAAAAACCCAGCTAATTTAAGGACTGCAGGACCTGAAAGGCAGCCCAGCTGTGCAGAGGGCTCTAGCAAGTGAGGTCAGGTACAGAACCTGCCTAATTACTCCCCCTGGGCTAAAGGTGGACATGGACACTGGGTCACTATTGAAAGGCAACTCCACTGACTCTCAATAGATGCAGAAATTAAATAGCAAATTACTGAAAACCTGCAATTCTTCCTGAAAATGCAGTGCATATTTAAATGCCTTTCCAGTAATCCCAGAATTATAATTTAGGAATACCTGGATTTTCGTCTAGCCTCTGTGTAATTCTACTTTTTCCAGGCTATTCCAAAACAAACCTAATCAGTTTAGTGCTACTGCAAGCCCCAAGAAAAATAATGTGGAGTCTTTGATAGAAATTGAGCTGCCTTTCCTGATAATTCCCATGTTACTGCACCGGGGTAAACTGTAATGAAATATGGGCAGTGAGATTAAGGCCTTCCCCTCTCCTCAGCTCTTGTTCAAATTATTATTATAAAACCATTTCCAGCAAAGCCATATTTATTTGGCCCAGGCTCTAGGGCAAAAATTCTCTTTCTGATGTTTAAATAATGACAACCAATTTGCAGGATACTGGTAATCTTAGATCAATTGCCCACAAGCTGTTAAAAAAAATATATATTAAAACCCCTTCTCTGCACACTCTTCAGCAGGATGTGAGCAGGCTGCAAAGCAGTGGGAAAGCTGCAGAGCAGGAAGAGAATGGAGAATCAGCCCAACAGGCTTCGTGACATTGTGCAACCAGCAGCTGCAATCCAGAAGAAAATGCTATTTAAAAGTCCACTTCCTTTGAAAACATGTGTCTTCACACCTGTAAGCCATACACAGTAATTCACTTTCTCCCACTATCTTCTTGCTTTGTGTTTTTCTCTTCCGGCTGAAGTGCTCAGGTTTTGGGGCAGCAGGAACACACTCCCCTTCAATGCCCTTCTTCCTCAGTAAATCAGGACGTGGTGTGGGAGAAGAGGCTCTGAAGCCCACCCTGCAGGGCACTGGGACCAGCAGCAGCCATCCCTGCACAGCACTGGGACCAGCAGCAGCCATCCCTGCACAGCACTGGGACCAGCAGCAGCCATCCCTGCAGGGCACTGGGGCCAGCAGCAGCCATCCCTGCAGGGCACTGGGAGCAGCATCAGCCATCCCTGCA
>VXAD01005464.1:1253277-1271961 GCA_013399195.1 Dicrurus megarhynchus | reverse complement strand
CAGCAGCAGCCATCCCTGCAGGGCACTGGGAGCAGCAGCAGCCATCCCTGCAGGCACTGGGAGCAGCAGCAGCCATCCCTGCAGGGCACTGGGACCAGCATCAGCCATCCCTGCAGGCACTGGGGCCAGCAGCAGCCATCCCTGCAGGGCACTGGGAGCAGCAGCAGCCATCCCTGCAGGCACTGGGAGCAGCAGCAGCCATCCCTGCAGGGCACTGGGGCCAGCAGCAGCCATCCCTGCAGGGCACTGGGGCCAGTATCAGCCATCCCTGCACAGCACTGGGGCCAGCAGCAGCCATCCCTGCACAGCACTGGGGCCAGTATCAGCCATCCTTGCAGGGTACAGGCCAGGCAGCACCTGAGGCTCTGCAAGGTGGGACTCTGCTGAGTGCAGAGGGAACAATCCTTGCACAAGACAGAGAACCCAGGAGGTCAGAAGACCTCTGAGCTGCTCTGAGCCTCAGCTGCACCCACCCCGTGCAGCCTGGCTCCACCTGCCCCATGGGGGCTGTCTCCCACAGGCAGAAAAGTGTTCCAGTGACCCTCTGGAAGGAATAATAGTCATCTTCCCCCAGAACTGTAAAACTGCCCAACAGAGTTCCACCACAGGGATAAAATTCTCTGTAAAAAATCTACACAGCATTCAAGTTGTTTCTACAGAGCTCTGCTCTCTTCAAGTTCATTCCAATTAACAAGCTGGGTGCTTATAGATTAAAAAAAAAATGCACAGTTATTTGGTTTTGCCTCATAAGCAAGAGTTAGTTACAAAAATACTTGGTATTTTTAGTACAATCTGGGATATTGTAACTGGGCTACATAAAACATCTCATTTTCTAACTTGTGTTTCTCAGCACCAAGATTAACTCTGTCCCTCTATTTGCTCTCTGTTCCTGCAGCCTGTGGGCTGTCACTGAAACAACTGCAAACTCTTTGGTTCCTTCTTTCTGATCACACCTGATTAACTTAAGGTTCTGAATTCCAAAATATTCCAGTAAGAAACACATCACTCCACAGTCCCCGTGGGTGAGGACAAAGCAGGATAACACCCCCACTGCTGCTGCCACCCACCAGCACACCTGGCTAACTGCTGCCTCTGTCATAAAGCCACACTTAAAGCACTTGATCAGGCCTCAGCTGCAGGAAGGAAAACTCAAAACAAACCTGCTGGCTTCAGTGACACCTCAGGGACTGGGTGTAAGCAGGATGGGAGCGTGGAGCTGTCTCCTTTTGCTGGCCCCAGCTGTGTCCCAGCACCAGCACACAGCACGTGGGACTACACCAGGCTTTTCTTCTCCTTGCTGCACATCCCAGCAAAGCTGGACCCGTTATTTGGGGAATACAGGAGCCCTGAGCACAGAGCTGCAGGATTCCCTCCAGCAATAATTCAGCCTCACTGGAGACAACCAACTTAATGCAATCTTAATGTGATAAACTGCTAACTTGATTGGATTCAATGAGATGTAAATTATTAGATTCAATAAGTACACAGAGACCATTTCACCTTACATTCTGCTCAAGAGGGCTCTGCCTTCAGTCTCTTCATCATTCCTCTTAATTATATGCAGTGCATCGTAGAGATGGGAACAGTTTGGAACTTAAGCTGTCCTCTGACTCCTCACAAGCACCCACAGTGTTCCTTTCTGTGGTAATGTGTCTTTTATTGATAACTTTTTTCAGAACAGCTGTCATCACTTACAGACACCAGCTGATCCTCAGTGTGGTCAAATTTGAACTACAAAAGGTCTGTTCACCCGTATTTCTGCAAAATTCCCACATGTTTAAGGCAGAGAATGTCTTCCCATGCAGATTCATTCTTAGTAACCAAAAAGTTTGTGGCAACCAGCAGACTTTTATAGCTTCTCTTCACTGAAAGATTCTTTAAAATCTGTTCTGCTGAGCAGAGAAATCTGCATTACCATTCCAAAAAAGGGGAAAAAATGATGGGACACTATTTAAATATGTACAAAGAGATTCACAAAAATATGAGTCCAAAGCAGTGTCTCTGGGCTTGTAAAACTCAAGTGGGATTTACATTCCCCTGTGGTTCATAAACATTTTGAAAAGATTTCTCCTTATAACCTTTTTCAGATTCTGACTCAGACAAGTGATGTTTCTTAATTATATTTAGCTGGCATATTTCTAATCAAAGAAAAGTGTTGGTGTGCACTTTGTGCTGCTCACCTTTAACTTCCCTGTCTGCCATTTGAAGGTTTTTTTTACCACCCCACCTCCTCACACAGTATTTTCAGATGTTTCCAATTTACCAAGATGTAATTCCTAACTACCACCCTTTTTGACAATTAACCTTTGCTGGGAGGAAGGCACACTTTCCACTTCACAGATGTGGCTTTTTCATCGAACAAGGTCCACAGACTTTTCTTCTCCAACATAAAGTCCTTTGTGTTAAAAGCCTTTGAGAAAATAACACATAATCTTCTGATCCTATTAAGAACATCACAGTGTATGATTTAGCAGAGATCATAGGTATTCCTCCACTTCAGGCATCTCTGAAAGGAATGCTTTAAATGAAAAAAACTCCTACTTGAATTTGCCCAACAGTTTTATACCGAATAAGGCTCTGTCAAAATAAAGATTCTGATTGATGCCTTCAAAGGATTTGTTTAAGAGTTCAAAACCAAACCAAAACAGTTAATTTCAGACTCCACAGTTCATGTTGACTTTTTCATTTTGCCTTAGAGGGGTGTTTCAGAGATCCCAAGTGATGTTAAGGCTGTTGCCTATAGTTCCCCAAGTACAGACACTCAGCATGACATTCTTCATGTCCTCTATGATATTATTACGAGTTTCCTGGACAAATGGGAACCAGGTAATTGCCTGTGCAGAACAGATCTCTTGGGAGAACATCTAGGGAACAGAGCAAAGGATTTCCAGTTCTCCTACAGCTCAGTAGCCCTCAGAGGAGAGGCACAAAGCCTAAGCAACTCCTCCTGAAGCCTGCAGCAGCCAGCCCCCTTACACCCACTGATCTGGGCTGATTTTCTGCTGGCTTGGCCTGGACTGGAGCTGCTCAGGGGCTGCCATCACTAAAATCAGGTTTTCAGAGTCCCAGCTGACACCACACCAGGGACACCACCAAAGCTGCCATGGACTCACCCTGCAAACGTTTTACAGCCTGATGAGAAGGTGGATTTGTCTCTTCCATCTGCTAAGAATCCAGTTTAGGTGTGAGAGGTGGCTGCTGGTTTGTTCAGCTGGCCCTACATGGATGGGGTTTTACACATGGCCCTTCCCGTGGGACTTCCAAATGGGTGCCTAAGGCACTGATGCCTCCCATTTTGAAGTCATCAAAATGTTTCTCTGTTTCTCCTCTTTCAACTTAACATTTTGACAGTTTTTGGCATTTTAATGGGCAGTTGCTAAGCAGAGGCATGGCTAAGGAGTCAGCAATAGCAGCAGTACCTTTCCAATGACCCTTCTGGACAGGTAAGAGCTGCTCACGCTCTCTTCTTGCTCAGACTAGAACTGAGTTTCATGCTCCCTGCAATTCTCAAAAATGCAACCTGCCCTCTGGCTTTGTGGGCATTCTTCATCTCATTTGTTTTCTTACACTTACCAACAGGTCAGTTATTTCTAGTTTATTGCTGGTGAATAATGAGCAGTTGCATTCCCAGTTGGAAAATCCCTTTGGGATGCAAAGCCACAAATGCTGCAGCATGGACAGACAGGTAATTAAAGGCCAGTTCAATGCAAAATCCACTGAAATCAAGACACAAGAAAGGAGGAGGTATAATGAGTATTTGCTGCCCTAAAATACAGGTGCAACTTCAGCAGGGAACTTGTTGAAGTATCTCTAAATTATTTGTGGTGTTGGATTTGGGAAAAGAAGGAAGAGGTCAGGAAATCCATCCAGCTCTCAACCAGGACCTCTACAGCCATCATCTCACCGTGCTGGTGAAGGAAAATGTGAACCTCTTGAGGACAACCTGAACTGAGGGAGAAGCATTTTGGGGTGTGAGGCAGCTTAGAGAGAGGTCCAGCCTGCACAGGCCCTTAGCTGGCAATATTTTTACAGGCTCTGCCTCAAGAAAATGAACTTCTCATCCAGAACTGTGTTTCCTTCCCAAGTCTTGCTTGTCATGCTGCAGGTGCTACTCTGAAAGGTCAGACAGAAGCATTAGAGCATCATTTTCACACAAGTTGTTAATGCTCAGCCTTAGAAACCCAAAGGAAGGCACAAAGCTCATTCTGCCAGATTAATACAAATAGGGACTTCCATTTCCCACTGACTTATGTGTGCTTAGTCATATTATCACCAGGTACTAACGTGTAGCCCAAAGGACAAGATTTGAGCCCAGCTTTAATTAGTTTACTGTAATGAGCTAAACCGCATTTCACCTTTCCAAGGAAGTAATTACTTGCACTCTTCTTGCTTTTCAGTACTTGCACCACCTTCTTCACCTGCTGTGGGCTGAAGCTGCTGCCTGGTTTATCAGAAGTTCAGCAGGACCAGGACACACACACAGAAATGACAAGGGAAGGCTCCTGGAAACGACACAACGGAGCAGAGGTAAACAAAGGGACAAACCCAGCAAGGAGACAAAGTGCTTTTAGGGCAGGCCACCTCATTAGTGTCCAGCTTTGGCAGGGAAGAGGCCAGCCTGCTGCCCTGTGGTCCTCCAGGGTCCTGGGGGAATGTGTGTGCTGAGCCTGGCACGAGCATCCCCAGGCAGAGCGGGGCACAGGGAGCAGAGGGGATGCTGGGGACGTCCTGAGCTCCCCACCAGCACGGGCTGCAGGGCTCCAGGGTGGCCCAGGTGGGCAGCACCTGCCTCACAGCACAGCCCTGCTGCTGCCTGCAGCGAGGAAGGAAACGGGTCTGCAGCAGAGCTCACGGAAACAAAACAAAAATGAGGACTTTGAGGTGGTTTTGGCTTCACAGGGGAATGACACGGGGCAGTTCCCCACGCCTGGGGATTCTGCAGCAAGGTGTTTTTGTGCTAGGATCCGGAGTACAGGAATACTTTACATTTTCTGATTGCAAGAACGTGAAGGGTCCCCAGGCTGGGGCTTCTCCCCACCACTTTCCCTTAACTCAGAGCACTTATGAGAGTGTAAAAGTAAGCTAAAATAAGAAACCCAGACCTTGAAAAATATTTGGGTTTCAATAAAGTACATTCAAGATACTTAGGGATGATATCTGCTAAAGGGGAAGCTTTTAGTTTTTACAAAAGAATAGGACAAATAAAGTATTTATTTTTTAAAAGGGGGCATTTTTTCCTTAAAAGTGGTTTAGATCCTGCTTTCACACAATGCTAGCCCCTGCAGGTGCAAAGCAGCTCCCGCCCTCAGGGGAGCAAACAGGCCATGGCTGCTCTATTAATAGGGATTTCTGTCTCCATATGAAATAAGGACCTGTATTCAAAAAGTACTCAGAGGCACTGTTGCCTAAGTGATTCTGAAAATCCCAGTTGTTAGTCTTGTCTATATAGATATCTAAATATCTTTTAAAATTTTGTTCTAAATGAAATTGAATAAGACCCCCCCCCCGGCTCAGTAAACTCTAAGCTCTTCCTGGAGATTTGCTTTTTTTTTTTCAGAAAATGTATTGCTGCTGCAAAAATTTAACTCAGGTTTTTAAACCACCTCATCTATAAAAAAAGGATAATATTAAGCAAGAGAGCCATGAAATAAGAATGATCAAATACTTCCATGCCTTATCATCAATAAGACTGTAAATCTGGCCACACCAGTTCACTTCAGGGCATCTGCTCACATTTAATTGAATGATTGTTTTAATTTTTCATTGTTTAAAACCACTCAACCACTTATCAAAAGCCAGTTCTGCTCCTAGAGTTGGGCATAAAAACTTCTTGCTCAGCTCTCCTGAAAGGTCCCCCTTTTTTTTCCAGGGGATCCTGGACCCTGTGAGAGCTGCATAAGTCCAGACTCTGGGGTTTCTCAGGCAGAATTCCATGTGTGGGATGAGATCCTCAGACATCTCCTCGGGGCTGCTGCTTGCTTTTCTCAGAGGAAAGCTGGGTGCCATTTCCTCCCCAAAACTGTCAAGAGGCTGTTTCCTCTCCAGCTTTCTGTTTATTTAAGGAACCTGAGAGGCTGAACTTCACATGAAATGATGCAGATAAAGGATTGGCGGCCTTCTCCAAACAGCTTTGGTAACTGGATGGTTTTCTGTAGGGTCAGATGTTCCCACAAGGGCTGCAGCAGTGTTAGAGCAGCGCTGGCATTGGAAACGTAGCAGTTACCTCCTTAACACAAACGGTGCCACCACTTGACACCTGTGATGTCTGAAGTCCTCAGCTCATAGTGGACAGTGTACAGAAAGCAAACTGGCCACCCCTACCTTAAACAGCTTCCAGTCTATAAAATCGTGGCAAAAACAGAGAAGCCATCCCTGTCACGGCGGTGCTGGCAGAGCTGCACAGCGACCTGGTCCCTGCCTCGCCCCGCTCAGAGCTCTGGCTGTGCTGCAGGAAGGGAGGCACAATCCTGCTCCCCACTGCAGCCCCCAGGCTCTGCACTACCCTGGCAAAGGCTGCAGGGGCTCAGAGCCCAGGGGAAAGCCCCTGAGAGGCAGCAAGAGGCAGCGGTCGGAAGAGGAGCCAGATTCTGGGGCAGCGTCCCTGGGCTTCACAGAGTGATCAAATACACCCTCAGAACTGCTTCTGAACCAAGCTTAGATTGTACTTTAAAGCCCTGCTGATTACACCCAGGAAGGTGAGACAGCCAGGTGATCTCAGTTTGTGGCAAGACAAGAAAGGCAAAGGAAAGGAAGTCCCTGATTCTTGCACACACGCCAAAAAAACTTCTGCTGTCTTTAGGAAAGAGGCCACATTCTAAGGAGTGCTGGATTTTTCTCCATTGGTACCAAGGGCACAAACCAGTGCAGCATGTTCAAAATCCAGCCACAGTTTATTTTTCCAGGGCAGCTTTCCCTGCAGCATTCATCCCCAACAAACCTGATCCCCAGAATAAGCGTTGTACATATAAAGGGTGTATAATTTGTTAAATCAAAATGTCTGCACCTTCCAAATTTTTTAAATCATCCCCTATTGTTTTGTTTACTTTCTTTGTTTAATTTACTTTTTAAATAACAACTCAGTTTTGGAATGTAAACACTGTGTCAAAGCAAAAGCTAGAATGCTTAAGAAAAATGCTTCAGCTTATCCAAAGCAAAAGTCTCCAGTTTTCCTCCCAAAGTATTTGCTGAATATCATCTGAATTCACAGAAAGCTTCAGAACTGCTGAAAATGCTGTCGTTAGGTTTGGGACTTTTTTTAAAAAAGAAAACTTTGCATTCGCTGAAAGCAACTTCCCATTATGAGATTGGCTCTGTTGTGAGATGGCTTCTAAAATCATGAGATGTTAAACAACAAAAGTGAGACTCTTTATTCCTCTGGCCTGTACACCTTGCCTACTCCCTCAGCTCATCTGTGCAAGCTAATCTTTGCTGCTCTGCAGTACAGAAACTTATTTTTTCTTTTAAATGAAACTGAGAATCTTATGTAATTGAATGACTCCAGCATCAAATATTCTGATACAATCTCAATTTGGGAGACTTGCAATTGCAGATGTCTTAGGGCTAAAACCTATCATTTCCCCGAGTCTGGACTGATTGTGTAGAATTACTGTGGACTTTCCTCAGCACAACAGATGGTGGAGGCTCAAGGGAATCAGTTCCAGGTCCCTGATTGTCCTTCCCATCCGTGCCCTATTCTGCATCAAATAATCCACTATTTTGCCACTGGCAAGGAAAATGCCACATTCTCATGCATGATGCTCACCTCATACTCAGCAAAGACACGAGCAGAAGTGCAAGGGCCACCTTCTCCTGCAGATGCTCACCCCAGCCTTCCTCGCATTGCAGAAACTTGCTGGGGTCAACCTGCAAGCAAAATCAGCTGCTTGCCCTTCCCCATCCCTGTGTGGCACAGACACCCTGGAATCACAGGCAACAGCTCACCTGAGATGCCAGCAGGGGCTCAGAGAGCACCACATTTCACGAGATGGATGGCAAGACCCAGAAGAGCTCCAAATTCGTAGAGTTATGAAACCCCTGGGACCCAGTGCAAGGCTAATTGTCTACTTCAGGTCTCTGAGTGCAATTACCAGCACTAATGGTTACAGGGACAGATTCCAAGCAAGCACTATTTAAAACTCAGAACAGGAGGGTTTGGGATAATGCTAAAGCCGAGCAGATAATCTTTATAAAAGAAGAAAACAAAACTGTGATTACGACAGTGCCACGCTCGCCTGATATTATAAATTATGTGGAAGTTATACCAGGACACACAATGCTGAGAAGGAACAATCTGGATTTTTTTTTTGCAAATGCTGTCGGTGGTTGATATCCAGACATTGGTCATTAGATCTGGTTTTATTACACCCATAAAAGAAGTGAGTCAACAGCTTAGTCACATCAGGCAGGATATGCTTCAAGCACAGGCTGAATGGAAGAATGAAGTTAAACACTGAGAAATACAATGTAATTAGAGAAAGAACCCTAATAGTTTCTTCCCTAAACCAGCACGAGGTAACGTGCAGGATAGTCTTCAAGCCAGACTGCACGGCACCCTGGGAGGCAGCAGGGTGTGGATTTAAAGGAAATAAGCTGGGCTTATCAGCATGTGTATCAGGACAGCAGTTTATTAGCTATCACTGCAGGTCTTCTGGCTTTCAAGAGTATCAGGTATCTTCATCTTGTAAAAGAAATGCAAAGGAAGATACGAAATCTGGTTCTTCTCCTACATCTGCTGCCTGTTGACTCCATTTGTGCAGATTATCTAATTACTAAAGGCAGGTTCTGCCAGTGTGAAGGCTGTAGAATAAATAAGAGAAACGGGTCAGCAGGCTCTGGTAACTTCAACTGCCACGTGAGTGTGGAGTGACCTTTCAAGAGTGATCCAGAACAGAGTCTGATGGATACCTCGGACCATTATTTATTTATCTTAAACTGAACTGGCAGCTAAGCACTGTGCCCACAGGAAGAGAAGAGATTCAGTGAGCAGGACAGGAAGAGAGGAAGGCAGGAAACTTCTGCAGGTAAGTCAAAATTATCATGTCACTGCAGGACTAGAAATAAATCTTCCACAGACAGCATGGCAGATTTATACCACGCTAGTCTTGACTCCAGGAGGCCGGAAAGTTGGAGTGAGTTTTTCAGAATGTCACATTACTTCAATGTGGGCACAAGGCAAAAACTCAACACTGAAGAAGTTTAATGACACTATATTCTCAAGGGAAATATGAAATATATATATAGACATGGTCACATATGCCTCCTGTCTGATGGCAAGGACTAGCATTTTCTGTTGAACTAGAAAACAGGAATGGGATTGGAGTTTTGTGAGTAATGCACTGAAGGGCACCTCTGCTGGTCAGTGGGGTGGGAGCAGGGGACTGTGGATCTACTCCCAAACCCCTGGAGGCCTTCACAAGGCCAACACTTCTGTAAGCAGTTAACAAGGTCTGTGCACAGCTGGTTTGCAATGTGGACAAAAAAGGACATTAACTTCTCCTCCGGGATCCGGAGATGCAATGGATCTGTGAGGAAGGATCAATACAGGTAAAAGTGAATATGCCACCAGAGGACAGTGAATGAAATGTGCTGGGTTTGGTTTGTAAGAGACAAGGCACATGGATAAAAGCACCAAACCAGCTAAATTCTGCACACTTGTACTTACAGACACCCCCTGGCCTGATTTGCTGATGGTTTGGTGATTCACTGCCAGGCTGGTGCTGGAATGTCTTGGTGAGAACCAGAGGAGCTGCCTGGACACCAAATCTCTTGGAGGAGGCGCCCAGTCAGTGCTGCCGTGTTGGGAACGGCACGGGAGGAGCCTTCCTCTGAACACACACAAAGCCAAAAGCTTCCAGCAGAGGGAAAGCCTCCCCAGACTCCCTGCACACATTACCTCAGGCACACGGCCAGCCACTCCTGCAGGACACAGCAGCACCCTCCCAAGGGCTGCTCCAGGTTCTGTTTGTGGCAGTGGGACACTCCACAGCCGCTGCTCCACCTCCACCTCGCTGCCAGAGCATCCTCCACCCAAGGGAGTATCCTTCCTGTGGGCTGTGAGGAGGTGGGGGCAGCTGCTGCAGTCCTGCTGCTTTGTCCTCAGTGTGCAATTACCCAAAACACAGAGTCGTGAGACACAATTTACAATCCCTGCAGCTTTTTGGCATCCCACTGTATTGGCTTACAGATAGAATTGGTAGTAGGATGCAGCAGACAGAGATGGCACTCTAATCACAGATTTACATTAAGAGGAAGGTTTAAAAGCTAATAGGACATTATTAGAATAATGATCCCTAGATGTTCTCCCAGCTGAACATCTGCCATTATTAATTAAAAACAAGTTAAAGCCAACCTGTTCAAAGAGAAATCAATATTTACAGAAACTAGATAGCACCCTAATGTTAGACATGGTGCTGACCTACAAGTCCCTTCCCACATGCCATACCAAATCAAGGATCCCAAAAAGCACGTTGGTTATAGACTGGTGCCTGTGCAAAAACCACCTCTGTAAAACAGACTCAGAAATTTGACTCATGTGCAGCCTGTTTGTCTCTTTCATTAGTCAGCTGCCCAACAGTTTTAAATGATTGCCTCATAAAATGATAGGTTACCCACTTTCTCAGACCAGGGTGTCATTTTTCCCAAGAGCAGGTTAGAAATTGCATTTCGGGTGGCAGATGAAAATAACCTCCTTGCAGCCTCTGTCTCCTCGGTTTGCATCCCTGATTGCTATTGAACAGAGTGTCATTCTGTGGACAGAATCTGCATCAATCTCACTTCTTGGGAATGTAAGAGTCAGTCCTGGAAGTGGAGGCATACAGTTACAGACAGAAAACAATTAGGCAAAAAAATTACAATAGCAAATAGCTTTGAAATCCATTAGCTACCTCAAACTGCAAAACAAGTGCTTATTGAATTGGTCATTGTACAACCATCACAGAGCAGTACAAGTCCCTGAAAATGGGGAAACACTCAGCTGTCTGATCCAAAATGTATTTCAAGATCTACCACCAATATCGTGCGAGAGAAGTTCAAAAATATGTGGGCTCACACAAAGACCAAAAGAAGAGCATCCAGCCCACAGCTGCAGGCAACTCCTCGCTAGCACAGCTCCCCAGCAATGTCTGCCTGCACAGGAACTTAACAAAATTAACAGGGGGTCACTTGCATCAGCGGCCCAGGACCCTGGCTGGTACAAAGGAAAAACAAAGGAAAGGGTTGAGATCCTCCTAATGATTTACCTTTCCCTTCTCACATAACCCAAAATCTATTGAAAAATATTAAAGCCAAGTCTGACTCTGGAATTTAATTTTGCCATTGATCTGACAAAGCCCTTGCATATCAACCACGAGGAGCAGGCACAACGATGAATTTGAGGCCTCAGACTGGAACTGCTGGCCACTGACAGCTTCCAGAGGCGAAGATCAGTGGCCCCTCTGGAAAATACTGTTCTGTTTGTGTCTGGAAGAAAAGCCTAGTGGTCAGTAAGTGCTCTAGTGTTCCCAGGCCAACAGCAGTGGAGGAGAAGAGTCAATGGCAGAGGAGTCTCTGCTTTTATAGCAGTGCCCAAGTTGGACTTCAGGGGCCAATAGCAAGCACTGCATGACCCTGCATTTCTGATTCCATAGGCTGTATTATTGGAGACTTCTGTGTTTGCAGTGTGGGAGCAATAAAGAGCAAAGGCAAGAAATAAAGAGCCTCCGGGTGCTGACATAAAATTAAATCCTGACTTCTCTTTCAAGTTCAAGGTAGGAAAATCACAGCTGTATGTCTTTGTCAAAAGTGTGCCCAAGCACTAATATCATCAAGGACAGAAACTTTTACCATGTAATCTTACCACACACTGTATATCATCCAGAGCCTTTGTGGACTTGGATGTAAAATAAACTACTAACCCTCTTTAAAACACGCCAGCAAGCAGGATTTGGCCCCATTTAAGTAACTTTAGATTACTGATGCCTGATCCACAAGGAGACCAAAACTCCCTTCAGGGCAATATCTGATTAGAGGAGAAACAGTTGTCAGCCTCTAGGAAAGTGCAAATAATTTTTTGTTCAAACCCACAGGGATTTTTGCAAGGCCTGCTGAGCCAATTTAAACAGGGAAAAATATCTGAGAACCCTGCAACGGTATTCTCTGCAGCTTTCTAAAACCCAAATCCTGCTCATCCCACTCAGTGAAGCAATCTCACTGAAGTTAATGAAAGCAGTCCCCACCCAGAAGGCAGGCTCGCTGCAGCCCTGCTGCTGCACAGAGAATTGCTCCACGGTCTCGGCTGAGTTGAGCCACATCAGGTTGTTTGCAGTTACATCCCTCTCCCTGCTCACACTGACAAGTTCAATTCTTTCCGTTTGTTTTCCTCCCCTTTTATTTTTTTTTTTCCTTCCTTTCTTCAGTGATGTGTTCCAACATTTTTTCCTCCTGCCACAGACAGAGGCAGGTGAACTGCAGAATAAACATAAGGCTATCAGAGCGCTGCACCTGCCTGTAAAATGACATGAATTTAATCAAAACCACTTCTAGTCTCAGGGCTCAGGCACACAACTGGTCTTGCTGCTCTTCCCCTGGGCAGCTGCTGGTGGTGCCTCCAGCGTAGGCTTGGACATGTGTTTGACATCAGCAGCAAGCACCAAGCAGAGCTGTAGGGGGATTGCATTATTTGATTTCTGATTATGTAGAGCTTCCTTCCTTTCGTGCTCTCATTGACCTCATGGATTACAGTAAAGCTGTGGCTAACCCGAGACGGATTCTGCTTATGCCTCACTTATGCCAAAGTAAATCAAGAGAAATCGTGGCACAGTCAGTGGAACTACACGAGAGTAAGACTGGGTACAAAGCTCATTAACATTTTTAATGGCACTACTTTTTGATTAAGCAGTTACTCTTTTTACCTAGAACAATAACAACAAACAAGCCAAGCCTCAAGGAGGAGAGTACGTGTCCACTGACAGACAAATTACTCTTGCTGAAAATTCAAAATAAGATTTTTTTTTTATATCAAGGAAATAAAACCAAATTAATAGAGGCTTTTATAACCACTTAAAGCATCCACCTGCAGGGAAGTATTTTTGCTGTATCTGCTAAGTGTGGTACCTAAAAATACCCACAATACCTAGAAAGTGAGAAAAAAAAGCAGTCTTTTCTTCTGATCATTTTATAATGGTTACATCTAATTCAAAGTGCATCAGACAAGAAAAGAAGAGTGCAAGGAAGCCAGAACCTTTAATCTACTTAATTAATATGGGGGATAGCATGTGAAAGCTTTATGTAAAATGAGAAAGTAATCTTATTCTACTCAGGCTGGCTGCTCATTTGGTGGACGGGCAGAAGTTAACAAGGGGCCTTGCAATCTATTTAATTGGCCACAAAATCAGAGTCTGCATCAGCCTGTTTTCCACGGAGCCTCGCTCCTTTATGCCTCGCGTTCCTTCCCAGGGAAGGCGAAGGTGATGCTGCGGGACCTTCCTCCGTTTCCAGCGCAGCCTGGCCGCGCCCCGCGGGCGCTGCTGCCGGGGCAGCTGCAGGAGCCGGGGGATGCAGGGGATGCGGGGGATGCGGGGGCGATGCTGTGACAGGCACGGCCGGGCCAGAGCCACCCCTCCCGACACGACACTCTCAGCAGGCGCCCTGTCCCCCGCCAGGGACGGCTGCTGCCCACGGGAGCCGCTCCAGCCCCGGGAACAGGAGCATGGATGCGGCTGGTGCCCGCTGCCATCCTGCAGCACAGCGGCACCGGCCAGTAAATACGGCGAGGATTATGTATTTCCTTAAAGAAGAGCTCCAAATCCAAATCGTGTAGCTTGTCCTGAGATGTGCAGGGAGGATTTAGCCACACCAGCTAAACACGGCGTTTGCATGGGAAACCCTAAACTACAGAACAAAGTAATTCACTTTGTGACTTGGTCCTGAGATGAGGTCTAGTGAGGCAAATAGGGATGCACTGCAATGTTGTAATAATACCTTGGTTTTTTTCAATGATTAGTAAAAAATAATTGGTACAACGGTTTTAAAATAAGAGAGAATCTAAACTGGTTTCACCCTTCTTCTTGGTATTCAGAGGGTGGAGTTGATTTCTGCTCAGTAACGGGGCAAGGAAGTGTCACCTCCATTTATCAGCATTCCACTGCGGGGTCTGTGCCTGCCACACCTTTTCTTAAACCACCTGGAATTTCCAGCCCAAGCAAACTCGAACATCTGAGTACTTTCTTATCCAACTTTTTACGATCACAGTAGAGGAAATGCAGTGAGTCTGTGACATGAATCCCATGTGCTTTCTTCTCACCTTGGGGAGAGGATAAACGAGCCTCCATCTTCAGAAGTATTTGTCAAGTAGTTACATTTTAATCCTAATTTATTTATGTCTCAATCCAGCAAAGGATTTAAGCATATGCTTATGCTAAACATATGAATTCGCCCACAAATTCCGTAGTTAAGCATCATACATCACACAAGCTCCTGATGGATCCTTTTCACCTTCTTGTCTTCCAGAAGGAGTTTGATTTCTATTGTGTGTAACAGATTAATTTTATCTGAAACACCACCTATATGCTGACTATTGCCAAAAGAGCACTAATTTGTCATAACCACTGCAAACTGGACAGGTCAAATGAGTTTATCTCAGTGCACATTTCTACCAGATGTTTTCAATGTAACCTCAAGAGTACAATGGAAAGTCAGGTGTATCATCTACCAATTAAACACAAACAAAACACAGTTTGTTTTGCAACTCTTCTTTAAAACAACAGATGTTGGGTTAAATCTCATGTTCAGGCATTTATCACATCTGTTTTCTGTTCCCTTGGAAAATGTACTCACAATAGAGCTCCAATTAATTACAATGAGATTTGTCAGTTGAAACCTAAAAGGGAGTTCAGGGAATAAACATTTAATTCTAGAAGGAAACAATCGGTGTTTAAAAGCTTTAAACTTGTTTTCAGTTGGTTCACATAGGCAAAGCTCCATTACAGACAGTGTTTGAGACCTGTTGTAACCTTCATGGGCTCTCCAAGGAGATACGAGGCCAAAGGAAGAAGAGATGAAGAGGAGTCTGCAGGGCTGTGGAGCCTGAGGGTGCAGGCTATGCACCTGCAGCACAAGCTGGAGAAGCCATAATGCACCCACAGCCTTCCCTGGCAACAAGAAAAACTTCTGACCTTAAAAATAAATAAATCTTCACTCTTCTCTCGTAAAACTGGAGCCTGCCAATGCACAGGCACTGAGGAGGCTCCAGTAAAGAACTTTCATAATCACCTTTTTTCTTTAATGGCTTTTACAAGAACATAGAAAGGTCTCCCTCACCTTCCAAGTCTGGAGAGACCTGCAGAATGCTTTTGATAAAGACAGTTCTTTAACTCAGAAGGAGTAGAATTTGACTCAGTTATCCTGCAGCCTAACAGTAAGGAAAGATAAAAATATTGCTTTGAAGAAAAGGGTTTCATTGCAGCAAAATTATATACAAGCATCTAATAAGGTATAATCTAAGACCATTCTTACAGGTATCATTTTCTCTGAAGCAGCTCTGAGTTTAATTCCTGCAGCACTTCCACACAGGTAAGACAGCCTTGACCAGGCCCTAAACCAGTTTTCTTCCCTGGCCTCTTGTAACTATTAACAGACATATTTTTGTCCAGACAACACCTCTTCCTTGGAGAGACTTCTCTACCTTCACGCAGCCTCTCCCAACCCCTTTACACACTCCATGCATTACCCTTCCAGTTTTAGCTTTGCTGTCTTCCAGGCATGTTACTCACACCAGTGTGTTGCAACAACACCACAACATTTGGTTCTTCCCGACTCCCTCTGTAAATGGCTCTCGTCTCTTGATGCCACCAGTGCTTTGTTCCACAGCCCGAGTGGATGGGGGAGTGTGTGACTAACTTGTCACTCCATCTTCCTGCCCCCAGGATCACTGCCTAGCAGTTTCTAGGAAGGCTCATTTCCTCTGAAAAAAAAAACCCAAAAACCAGAAAGCTAACCAAGTTCAAGTGCCTCTGGAATTTTAAAGTGAAGTACATCCACCTGTTACTGTTATGTAGCATGCCATGAAAACAATAAACTGCTCTTAGGAAAAGAATAAACATCATTCACTGTCTAAGCATGTGGCTGTTTGAGATGAGCTTCAGGAACCATCCTCCTCAAGGCTCCAGAGGCGCCTGCCTGATCGTTCAGCAGCAGAGCAGTGCTCCCCTCACTGTGGCCCTGATGGTACACATAAATGTCACCCCTTCAGAAAATAGAGAGAAGCTTAAAAATAAATAGCTATAAGTAGAAGCAAGCATTGTGGTTAGTTTTGAATTGGCTTTATTGACATTTCTGTCTGGGGTTCTGTTACTGCACAATTCAGAGAGCAGAAAAACCAAATTCATTTCATTTAGGCCAAAACTGGTTGGGAGTTGTTTGAAGGACAATAGCCCCTCCAAACACCATTTACACACAGAACACAAGAGCAATCTTCATCTTTACTCTGGGCCCTTAATTCTGATATATTACAAAGTATTTCACTAATTTTACTTCAGTGAAGCAAAAGCAAATCAGATGGGGAAACCCAGTTCATCCTGCCTTAGAAGCTCTTGGTGCAGTGAGGCAGAAAAGTTCCTCAGGAAGCTAACTGAGGTACGAGGAGCAGATTTACTTTCCATGGCCTCTCCATTTGCAGGGCAGGAGAGAGGCAACTGTTAGTGAATGTGAACAAATCTCCCAGTTTTCCTCCTCTTACAACAGGAACACGTCACGTGCAGCAGAGCCTCCTGTGAGGCTCTACTGAGAGTTCCAGGTGGGGAGATAGGAAAAGATTCTTGCTGCTAACAGCTCTCCTCAGCACACGAGCAGCTACCTGAACTGTGCCCTGGAGACAACTCTAGCTCTGAGGAAACATATGCTTCTATTATAGAAACAGCCCTCTCCAGGGAAGCCCTACTGCTCAGGATGTTCAAAACTAGGCCAGACTTAAAAGTGGCAGCAGCACAACAGAAAATAGATGGCAGAGGTTCTTCCTTAGCCTCCAGCTTCTTGTGGGATCTCGCTGTTGTTAACTGGGAAGTTGAGAGACTCATGGTGCTGCAAACTGGATGTGGCACTTTTCAACCATCACTGCTCCACTGCCATCCCCTTCTTTTGGGTTTTGTTTTGCTGATGAGCTTCACTCAGCTTCGAAACAGTGAGTCACGCTTCCAGCCCTGCTGATGTACTTACTCCCCACAAGAAAAGGCTCCAGGAAAAATCACTTCTCTTTCAGGAGGCAATAAAAGATCTCTTTCCTCCTCAGGTCTGTTGCAGAAACATGAGAAGAACTTTCAAAACCCCCCAAAAAAACCCCTGTAAGTTAAATATCAGGGGAAAAAAACAGACAAAGCTGAATTCACAGGACTTTGTACTATATAATCATCCCCACATACACTGCTTTATACACTTCTGCTGGTTATTTGAATGAATGGTTTAGAAAAAGTTCTTTTCAAAAGGAACACATCCACATAAAAGCTGTACCAGCAGACTCTAATTTACATTCATGAAGACATCCACTGAAAAAGCAGAGAAAAAACATGGTTTTTCCAGCTTGTTTAACCTGGGAAGGTGGACAGCAGTTTCAGTACAGTTCAAAAAGGCCTCTTCTATTAAGCATTTCAGCACGTGAACAATCTTACTGGCTCTCCCAGCAAAGTAACTTACTCAAGTCCTTGCAAGACCAGAGCCTTACTTGCTCCTGGCTGTGTTTCCAAACAGAAGCTAAACCACTTTTCAAACAAGACCCTGGAAACCCAAAGGTGCAGAAGTCCTTACTGAGTCCCCTGATGGTCCACCATTATCCACCCTAAGCAGTCGGGTGTTTCCGGAGAGTAAGGATCACATCTCCATTTAGTTCTGTAGCCCACCCACTGTACCTTGTGTGTATCCCACCAGTCACAGCTCTTTGACCAACCTCACACACACTGCACACGTACATCTCTCTTGGCTTGCTCTGGCAGCCTCAGAAACCCAGGGGGTTCTTCCAACACACCGTGCTGGTCTGTGGGGCTCAACCCTACACACTTGGGGTGAAAAACCATCTTGTTTTCTGCTCAGTAGGCATGCACTGTAATCAAACATCTATTTTAACACTGAACCATGACCTCCTGGACACATCAATGTGCTCACACCTGACCAGCCCACTGAGTAGCACAAAGGATAGGGCTCCACCACCCTATCGCAACAAGCCTAACTCTAAAGCCTTTATTAGTTACACCTGGGACTATGCACAGAAGTGCACAAGCCTTACGGAATGGGTGAAGAAGGTTTTAGAAATTCTGATTTCCCTTCAGCACCGTGCTGTGGGAGCCGATCACGGGGGACGCGGCAGCGACCCTGCTGGAGCCCGGCAGTGTCCCCGCCGGCCGCCCCGTCCCTCGCCCCGCAGCACCGCGGGGAGAAGAGGGCAGCGCTCTGTTAACCCGGCTCCGCGTCCTGATGCCGCAGACACGAACCATCGCTGGATGAGCCGCCGCCTCCCCAGCCGGTGCGAAGCACAACCCGGGGCTGCAGCCAGGCTCTCCGCCTCGCCTCCGCTCTTCTCCTATTGACTCGCGAGCCCCCTTGGAGGGAATCCCCCTTTTCCAGCTGCTCGCTGTGGGGCGAGCCCGCTGCCCAGCGCGAAGGCGGCTCCCGGCGGAGCTCCCCGCTCGCAGCCGGGGCTGGCGGGGGCGGCCCGAGGCTGGG
>VXAD01005464.1:1195547-1252871 GCA_013399195.1 Dicrurus megarhynchus | reverse complement strand
CCCGGACAGCAGCATGCCCCGGACAGCAGCAGCTGCCGGACAGCAGCATGTCCCGGGCAGCGGCATGTCCCGGACACCGGAATGTCCCGGACAGCGGCATGTCCCGGACACCGGAATGTCCCGGACAGCGGCATCTCCCGGACAGCGGCATCTCCCCGCCCGGCGCGCTGCCGTCCCGGCGCTGCCTCCCTCGCCGGGGTTGGTTTGTCCCTATCTGCCCTCGCCCTCCCACCCGGCTTCGGGCACCCTGACTTTGAACTTGACGTACAGAGTCAGCCTGTCGTGAAGTTTCTGCCATTGTCGTTTTGGCCGTGTGAGTGAGTACCAGAGCGGTGCGCAGGCGGCCGGGTCCCCACCGATCTGCGGCCGGGCCAGCAGTGAGCACAAGTGCAGCTGCCGAGTTTTTCTGGTGCAAATCCCCACCCGACTCCGTGGGGCAGGGCTGGCTGTAGGAAGCGACACGCCACCCCTACAGAACTTGAGTGGGGAAGGAGCACGCTGTCAGAAGCTTGGCAGACAGCTGTTATACTCGTGAGCCTGTCCTTGTGGCTGGTGGAGCAGGACAGCAGGTAGGGAGTCCAGACTTGAGGTCAGTGCGCTGCAAAGGCAGTGGCAATGCTGACACTGAGACCCCTGAATGCTGCTACAGGGCTCGGAAGAAAGTCCCAGCTGGCAGGCAGGCACCATTCTCCAGAGTGTATAACCCTGAGCAAAATTTCCTGCTTAAAAAGGGGACAAAGACGTTATAGAGATGCTTGGAACGAGAAAAGCTAGAGACAGCCCAAATGAGGAAGGAAAGGATGTCCCAAGCTTGGATGTGAACACCTGTGGGGCACCACTGCCAGCACACAGCTCCAAAGGTGCAGATGCCACACGAG
The DNA here is from genome assembly GCA_013399195.1 of Dicrurus megarhynchus. Lineage (NCBI taxonomy): Eukaryota > Metazoa > Chordata > Aves > Passeriformes > Dicruridae > Dicrurus > Dicrurus megarhynchus. Next base: position 1,251,993 of record VXAD01005464.1, on the reverse strand, counting down.
CATCACATCGGCAGTTCTGTCTCAGCTGAGACAAGCACTGAGCAGGTGCTTCTTCCTGGAGGGGGCTGCCTGTGGCTGCCAGGGAGATGCCTCGGCACACAGGATGGAGAGGAGCTGCTGGAGTTGCAGTGGGCAGCGCTGCCATCCCAGCACAGCTTGGGTGGGCAAACAGCATGGCTTGCTCACTGGCTTAACACCTCCAGCCTGAGAGTGACAGAGTGATCCCAAGGACAGGTAGAATGAGTCGGGGGAAAAGTCAGAGCCTTCTGATGCACCAAGGTGAACTGGTGTTTTAAGGGTGTGATACAAGAGTTTGGTTGTGTCAGTGTAGAGCCACTCATTTTAAGTGCCATGTGGAATGGCAAGCAGCGATGATAGGTAATAGTCCATAGTTTCCAAATGTTCACCTTAATTCCTTCTTCAAGCAATCATTTTCATAGAAAAATTTTTAATCAGACATAAAGAGAAGCCTGCTTCTGAGCAGCATGCATGCAATACCACTCTCCATATGAATTGATGTGCTTTGTGTTGTTTTGGTTTGGGGTTTTTTTTCCCCTTTCTGTCTCGCAATTAAAATGTGAAGATTGGCTAATAGTTCAGAGAACTGGAAAGTTAAGTCCTGTATTTACCCCTAGAGGATGCAGAGCACAGGCAAGTGTCTGTGCTCCAAAACACTGATGAGTCTCAGCCCTGACCTGAAGAGACTCAGCCAGCAGGGATAGGAGGTAGTTTCCTCTTCACTTATTCCTTAGGGGCTGCTTAGATGTCCATAGTAATGACAGGCTCTGACTTCAACCTCAGTCCCCTAGAAAGTGAGCAAGACCCTCTCAGGATTATCAGGTGAAGAAGCTGTCATGAAGCACTCTGGCTAAGCTTGCCTTTGTATGTCTCTGAAACGGGGGAAAGTCTTGCGTGCACAGACAAGAAAGATCATTTAATGAACGTTCTGCACATCCTTGCACCAGCTCCCTAAGGCTACTGCATTGTAATTACAGACCTAACGCTGTCATTCTAAGAACATGGTTAAAATCAGACACGGTCCAAGTTAGCAGTGGTCTCATGCATTTCTCAAGGGATCAGACATCAGTTGATTAGAGCAGTGGCACCAGTGCCAGAACTGGCCAAAGCACGTGGTGGTGCAGCACTGCTGAGTTCCGTGGGCTTTCATCAGGTGTGGATGTGTCCAGAGCACTGGCACTGACACCTGGACTCACTGCACATGTACAGTGTGCTGAGTGCGTGAGGAATTCACGAGACTGCACAGAGATGAGAACAAGCTGGATGTGCTCACACAGCCAAGCTTCATTGAGGATGGGGTACAGGGCAAGAGCAGTGTTAAAAAGAGCTTTTCATGTTTTCATTTGAAGCTGCTCTTCAGTTTTTTGACATTAGAAATTTGTAAAGGTAGCAGGCTTTATTGGCTGTTAGAAAAATAGTCCTGAACTACATGGGATCTTAATTAGCTCTGTGTGGTGCCAAGAATTTTAAGAGAAACCCTGTCTAGGAGCTGTCCTCAAACACAGCACCAGTGCAGTGTTTTGCTGAAATGGAAAGAGTTAACTCCTTGCCACAAATCTTGGAGAAAGACTGATGAGAAGAGAAGCCAGTTAACTGTTTCTACCTTTCCTGCTGTAGTGTCTGAAGGAAATTTCACTAACTCAACAACTCCACGTTGAGGCCAAGCGATGCCAGGCCTGACTGTGTGTGCAGCAGAAACCTCCTCCCCTCCCACCCCTGCATAACCCAGGCACCTCAGCAGACCCAGGTTCCCAGCAGTGGCTCCTTCTCCCTCTGTCCAACCAGGCACCAGAAAGTCTGTAGAAAGCAGAGAGGAGAGAGAGCAAAGTGAGCTCCCTTCAGCCCTGCTCTGGCAGCAGCACACAGAGGGAAGGGCCAGGCTGCACCCTACAGAGAGAGGCACCCGCAGAGCCCCCGCTGCACGCTGACCCCGTGGCTGGTGCTGCACCCGAGCTGCTGCAGCTCTGCCAGGGCTCATCCTGCCTTCGGGCAGCTGGGCCAGGAGCCTGCTTCTTGTCCTTTTAAGCAGAGGCTGATAAGACAGAGACAGGTTTTTGAAACGTGTTTTGAGTGCAGGCATGCAAAGGTGCCCCACAAGTACGTGGTCCTGCTAGCAGGAGTGGGGTGTCGCAGGATCAGGCTGCAGGGAACAAGGAGAAAATGCCAGTGCAAGGGTGGGGAGCAGCATGGGGCAGAGGCACTGGGAGTGGGGTCCTCTCCCATTCAGAGGAGCTGTTCTGCAGCCCCTGCTCTGCTAACCCTGCGCTCCCCTTGCCTGTCAGAGAGAACCTCTGAAGTGCCTGCAGTTAGCTGGGAGGCAAGACAGGGGCTGCAAAACATCTTAATGGAAGTGTTTCTTGCTTTAGTGAGAGAAAATGCTAGAGAGGGGATGGTGTTGGATGTGGGGGAGGGAATAAATTGCTCTGATTCAGTCCAAGAGGGGGCTGGTAAAGGTGAGAAAGCAAAGAGCAACAGGTACCACTCTGTCTGTGCCCTTGTCAGTGAGAGCTGCACAAAGCAGCTGCACCAAAGAGCTCCTTCTGTGGTGGGGCCACTGAACACAACCAAGAAGGTCAGGCACAGAAGCAGCACTGCTTGCTGCAGGAACCTGGCTCTGACCTTGATTCCTGCTTCATTTGAAGGAGCAGCAGCAACGGAGTTGCCTTGCATGCAGTCCCTTTTTCCATCAGGAATGGAGCATATTGCTGCTGAAAGGACAGAGCAGCAGCATTTGCTGGATCAGGGTCTGGCCTGATCCGGCTTCCCAGGGCTCATCTCCTCCTGACAGTGTGAGAGGCAGAGTGAAATCTGGCTTTCTTAGTCAATCCCAGTGGGATTGCTGGTTCCATTTTGCTCCCCAGTCAGTTGCCTACCTGGGATGCGCCTTGGCTTCAGGGATCATTGCATCCCAGTGACACAAAGCACAGCACCTTTACAGCATCTCCAGGAGGCAAGAGACTCACAGCAGTGCCCCGGGGAAGTGCCACTCCAAACTTCAGGAGCCTGGTACACAACTGTTTCTTTCATTTGTGCTTTAGGCTTTTGCCTTAAACCGGTCACACTGATCTAAATGTAGATTCAGGACTTCACAAGCTTGGGAAAGCAGCCTGGACATGCTCGGATGCTCCCAGCTGGAAGGTGTGAACAGGTAGTGTTCATGTCAGACCTGCTGCTGAACAAGGTGACGTGGAGATGGGGACAACCCGGGTCATCCGAAGCCCAGCCACGCACAGAGTGCTCCATGCAGAGGGAGAGAAGCTGCAGTCCTGACCTGGAGGAACGTGTCAGCTCAGCAGGGGTGCCTAACGGGTTTGACACTCTGTGAAGAGAGAGGAACACGTTATGGACCTTGCCCTAGCAGAGGACAGATTGGCTGTCCTTGCACAGCAAGGCAGATCCTTCCTAGGGTGTTGGGTTGACACGTGGGTGCACTGTGCCTGTGCAAACTGCGTATGGTCCCAGGCAAGCCTAAAGGATGGAGACCTGATCCTTCTGGAGCCTTCTCCCTGTATAAAGCTTGGGATAAGGAGCCTCTCTGGGAGATGTGCATGCCTGGGCCATCGTCCTGGCAAGGCAGGTGCTGTTGGTGGGCTGAGCAGCCCTGACCCAAGAGACCAGCACCGTGCAGCAGCCCAGCTGCGTTCCCTCCAGTCCTCGGCTGCCTGGGGGAACGAGACCTGGCGAGCGCTGCCATCCCTGTGCCCACAGCTGTGACCCAGCTGGTACCACGAGCAGGGAGGGGGACAGGTAGTGATGTTTGCTGGTGACCCACGTGGCGTGTAGTAGCGGTAAATACCACAGCAGGCAGAGGTAGTGTACACAGAGCACTCAGCACTGTAGAGGTGTCTGACTCGTTTTGGATTCCTGCCATCTACTGCCTAGTATATTCTTCTGCAATCACAGTACGGGCTTCTGATTAAAGAGACCATTTCCAACACCTGAAAAAATAGCTTTTCTCATAGCAGCGTGCCTGAAAAATAGAAGTGCTAAAGGAAGATCTGAAAATATGAGTGGGAGAGTTGTTAAAATGTAGAGTTATGACCTTGAAAAAACAGCACTCTTCTGCTGTCGCTCATTAGTGAATAAGAACCAAATCCTCCTGAGACCTGGTTCAAGCACCCTTTTCACTCAAAGACCATATATTCTCTGCTAAAAATCTGAATTGGACACAAGGCCAGTACATTGCATCCTACTTAAAAGGGGACAAATAGATTGCCAGAACTTTAGCTTGGCCATTGGAGCAACTGAAGGGCACTACAGCTCATTTACAGTAGCAGTACTGGGCAGAGGGGAACAAAACTGCTGCTAACACGCTTAAAATGAGTCATTTCCTATTGTAAAATGAATGCTTGTTCTTTAAGGAGAGAATAACCATTATGAAAAATAATAGATTCATTCTGTTGCTGCACAGAACTGGTGACAGCAAGGTGTGCAGATGGGAGTGATTTCGTTTGGTCAGTACATCTGGAGCCTGCAGCCGCTAAAATCTTGCAGCCTGAAAGACAGCATGTGGCTGAATCCATGCTAATGCATGGATTGTGGAGAGGTTGATTGTACATTTCTGGGTGCCACTAGACAGAGTACAATTGCTAACTTTGGATTTCTTCTGCCACGTCAGTAGGAAACAACACTGTCAGGGCTGTAATGATAATGAGGTGCCGTATTTGGGAGGCTCAGCAGACTATGAAGTGCACAACCTTGCATGGCAGGCTGCTAAAATGGATTGGAAAGGAAAAACTCCAAAGTTCATTTTTCCTTGAAATGACAACGACACAAAAGAGAGAGCACAGCCAGTTTTCACGGTGGGTGGGTAATGCAGAGCCCCCAGTTGTTAAGAAATCAAAACATTCAGAAGCACTAGGCAGTCTAATATCCTGCTGTTCTTCATCCACCCCCTTACTTAGTTCTCTCCTCCTCATCCTCCTTCTGCTGCCTTCCATAAAATGGGGGTGAATCAGCAGAAACAGGGCAGCAGGAGAAGGCCTTCATCCACACACGGCCCAACTCGGTGTAGGCAAACAAACAGCGCGGAGATGTCCTGGTGGGTGAGTGCTCTGCTTCCCCACGCCAAGTGCAAAGCAATCCCTGTCCACAAAAGCTTCCACCTTCTGTTTCAGGTGGTCTTTTTGAGCCTATAATCTCTTTTCCCATTGGCTTTGAGACACCAGAAAAGGAAACAAAGCCAAAATTAACTCCTTGAGCGCAGGAGACCTTACACACAGATCAGTTTTCATTTTGCAGAATATGGATATGTACTCACAGGTCCTAAATCCCGATGTCTGGAGTGCCCTTGGTGGTGTTCTTGGGGTAAGCTTCTCTCATGGCAGAAGATGGTATTGGGTTGCCCCCCAGGAACCCAGTGTGGTTGTGCAGAGAGAATGAAGTGGAGGCAGCCAAGCAGGACCAGAATTAGCAGTACAGAAGATGACCAAAAAGAGTTTTACTCCTTTATCCATGGAAGAGGAGAGAAGCTTGCCTGTTGTAACACTGAACATCTTTTTCACTGGAATTGTTCCCTTCCACCACTGGAGAGAGTCCCTGCAATGTACAGGCACTAAACCTCTCCATCTTTTCAATCACACGGAGTATTGCCTGCACGGACTGGTGCTCCAGAGGTTGCTTTTGGTCTCAAGACAAATCACCTGTCAGTCAGTTACATCAGACTAGGATATTTCTCACACATTTGTTCACTCCAAGTGTGTTTTCTTCAGTGTCCTGACTAGCACACAGCACAGTGATATATCTAGTGGGGATGCAGTATATTCTCTGTGGGCAAATAAAGCCAAACTGCAATGGTTTTACAAAGTCTGTAATTTCCTGCATGTTGTGTAAAATTGGCATAGTCTCTGAGAAAGCTTGGCCATGGGGTTTGCAAGCACGAGCTCCTATTGCATTACCTAATGCTTTAGGAAGACATAAAGACTGGTTTATTTTAGCAAAACCACAATCAAAGGTAAAATCCTGTTAATTATTCATGTTCAGCAAAGAACTCACGGCAGTGTCCTCATGAAGTCACATCCTCTCTCCATCCCAGTCATCCCATGAAACACCTTTGGCACCTGCCTCAGTACTTTGGCATGTGGTATCAAAAGGGTAGAATGGTTTTGTCACCCTGGAGCTCGAGTTACTCAGCTTGAGACCTCTTACACTGCACCGACAGCCCACATCTAGAAGCCACAGACACCTGCCAAATGAGACACCCAAACTGCCTTGAAAATCCCTGTCTGTCCAGATATGTTGCATGAATAACCAAATTCCTTTTATGATTTCTGCATCATTTTGCAGATCACTTTTTCTGTTCCCAGCACCACTTTCCATTAGAAAGCTGTCCTGCTCTGGTAGCAAGATGTGAGGCTAGACTTTGAGATGTGCATTTTAGACATTTTTATCCTTGTGTGGGAGCCTCTAAGCAAGGCTTTGGAGTGGCAGGAGGAATGTCTGAGAGTCATTAGAGACTTTCTGCTCTGTAGGCCCATCTCAGGAAAGGTGGGCAAGGAGGGTGAAGGTGGGAAGAGGAGAACCAGATCCCTGTCACATTTACCCACGTGTGGCCCCAGTGAGCACAAACCAGACCTCCCCACATCCCAGCCCAGTGTTCCTGGGCTGTTCTCATCCTGCAGAAATAGCCCTGTTTTGTACAGGCTGCTCCAGAAAATCCCCAGTGGCCTAGGAAAGCCAACAGCAGCACAGTGTAATTACACCTTTCTGCCAGACAAGCTGCTGCACTCCAGCCTCGTGGCTGGCAGGGCTCAAAGGGAGTATCAGCCATTGGCATCTCCGTGCCATCACTGCCTCTGTGCCCTCCAACAGCGAGGAAGTGCTTTTGCTGGATTAAAATCCTCCTCTGGCCTCCGTGACCCACTGGTGGCTAATGCCAGCTGCAGAGCAGAGTACCTCATTCACTGCATCCTTCCCCAGAGCCATCTCAGCTAATAAATACTGTCAGTGAGAAAAGTGGCCCCAGAGGCCAGATTTCATTGTCAGAATCTGGCCTCTGGCACCGACTCTCTCATTCACTTGTGGCTGGTAAGCACAAGGCTGTGCTGGGTTTTCCCTGGCAGTAACTAACCCGGTCTCCTGCACCTAGAAGGGAGTTTGGGTTGTGCTGGGCAGGAGCTTGGGCATCCTCTACCTCCAGGTTCTCCTCCACCCTCAGAACTGGCACACTTTGTCCCTGCACATGGGATTGCTAAGCACAAGCCACACGAGAGCCTTCCTAAAGATGTGAAACCTCTTCCAGTAGCAATCCTGCATCCCTGCCTGCCATAGCTTTTATGATGCTCTTTTTTTTTGCATATATCCCTCTCCATTCCCTGGGAGATGATGCAGGCACCAGCAGAAGGGGCTGACAGCCCTTCCCTCGTGGGGGTGCCTTGCTGTGTGCTGTTTGACAGCACTCAGACGACTGAACAACAAATAAATCCATTTATTTTCAAAAATCAATCCTCACAGGAACTCCCCGGGAAGACAAAACTTGTATTGCACTAATTATATTCTATAAAGTATCTCTTTACGCGTCACAACAGTTTAAGGAAGGAACTCAGGATATGATAATAAAAGAGAGGAACAAACTGAAGCACTGTTCAGTCTGTCCCCATCTGCTCTAGTGCTGAGTTTGATCCACACTGGCTGTGAGAGGAAAATGTGGACCTGCTCTATCTTCTTTAAGGACAAACAGCATCCAAAGGTCATTGGAAAAGATCACATAACCAGCTATAGCCAACATCAGTCATAAACATGTATTTACATTGCCACAGCATTTTTGGTTGGGTTTTTTTTTGTTAATAACTTCTGTCATGCAGCACCTCTGTCAGAAATCACCCGTTGTCATCAGCTTCTCCAGAGAGCTCCCAGACTAAATTAAGGGCTGAGTGCCATCCTCATCTCCAGTCTTGGTGAGCAGTAAACAGTACCTGTTTACATTTGAATATTGCCTCCTCGCTTAGGGGAAATCATCTATTCCCATCAAGCCAGAACATCCCTTTTTCTCACCATTTACTTTTAGCATATTGTACTTACATTCTCGGAGTTCCTAAATCTCAAAAGGAGGTGTTACTAACATTTTTTTCTGAGGCAACTGAAAATTTCCTCTTTGTAAGCCATCTCTCTGTGCCAGTCAGGTGACTTCTGCTAAGCCTGCAGAGAAGTTTCACACATCACACAATAATTTGTGGGGATCCTAGCAACAGCTGTGTTGGGTAAAAGGTGTCCATTATATTCCATGACCTAACGTTTGTCACGCTCGGCGAGCAACACTCGTGGCTACTTCATTTAGGTAGTTTATAAAGCTGAACAACTGCAGAACCAGAGCAGGGAGCTACTGCTTGTGCTTAAAGGCCATTTGACTGCACAGGCTGCTGTGTACATGCAAAGTGCTCTCAATTAAAATAAAAAACAAGCCACAAATAAAGCCCAGGACTATGCCTATTTCTTCTTTAGACAGATACAGTCACTCCTGCTTAAGCTCACGTGAAAATAGTCAGTGAAAGGAACTCTTCAAATCCCTGCAAAGGCTGCTGTTAGACACTATTTGAGTGATGAGTGTAACCCATGAAATGAGAAGCTGGGGGCCAGACTCTGCCCTCAGGTCACAGGCACTGCTTTGAGGCACAGAAGACTGCCCAGGCTCTGCAGCCAAGGCAGCATGGCTTTGGCATGGGAAGTAAACCCAAATCCACATGGGAACCAAAGTTACTCCTAAAGGACCTCCAATGGCATGAATTTTGGTGCTGCAGTTTGTACTCAGAAGCTGATGAAGCCAGAAGAGATGTCAGAGGAGAGATGCAAGTGTCCTGTGATGGAGCCTGGCTGAGTTAGAAGGTGGCTGTGTTTTGAGCAGCCTGGACCAAAGGTGTTTGGGTACCAGAGACCTTCGGACTCTGTGTCTCAAATGTCTCATGTCCTCATGCCTGGAGGGAAAGAATTGAGACTGCCATTTTGTACAGTTGCTTCTAATCATCTGCCAGCAGCACCTCAAGGCTTCAGCCAGCTAGTCCCCAATCAAGCCCTGGTTCTCAAACAGATATTTATAAATTCAGAATACTGCACTGCAGCAAGCGACGCTGGCATAAATTCCCATCTGTCATCCCCTAATCATCTCCCAGCACAGTGATCAATCTCTTTCAAATTCAAATGATCTTAACCACTTAGTACCTAGAAAATGCACTGCAAGAAATGGGCAGTGTACCATCCAGGACAGTTTGGGGGTGCTGACCTATCCAGCAGCTGTAGCTCCACCTACATTACAGCAGAGACAGATATTTTTACATCATCATCGTCATCTCTGCCATAGTTCTCATCACAGACTACTGTGCTAGTGCAAGAATTAGTGTCAGCAAGGTTAAAATACAGTCACAGATACTCTTCTATCAATCACCTTTCACCCACAGTGGGTAATTTTTGCCCACAGGAGAGCAGGACACTGGGCAGGCACTCAGGAGTGAGCGAGGCACTGGCACAAGGACACAGTTGGTCACACAGAGTGCTGTGCCCTGTCCCATTTTACTGAGCTTTAGGTACTGTTTGAGGACACACCAAGAACCAGCTTAACACTGGCTAGGAAATGGATGAAGGACTGAGGCATCCATAGCTCAGACACACTTTCTCTGTACAGGGTGCAGCAGGAGAAGTTCACAGACCCTGTGCTGAGACACTGTCACAGCAGCACCTTTCTGCTGCACCCCGGGGTATATCTGTCTCCACAAAGTAAATGGTGTTCCTGTATTCCATATCATCCAGCAAGGAAAAAGCTCTCATGTGATCCCAGGGAAAGCATTTCCAATACAAGATACAGTAACCCTTGCAGAAGAAATTAGGTAGAGCTCACGTTTACTTTGTCAGATCAATTTTCTAATCTGGCTCACCAAGCTCGCCTGCTGGCCTTGGATAAATAACCTGCATTTCAGCACACGCTGTTACTGCCGTGGCTGGGAACCCTGAGAGGGGCAGAGGGTGCAAAGGACTGCTCATGAATCTGCTCCTGTAGCAAAACAGAGCGAGGTTAGAAGAGAACAGCAGGACTCTGCAATAGAGAGAACGCTGAGGATCAGGGCTGCTGTCCCTGAGCACTGCATGGCTTCAGCATCCCTGCAGGAGCTGCTCTGGCAGCCAGGCCAGAGCCACCAGCAGGGACCAGTGCCTTCAGACACGGCCCTGGCTGCGCACTGGCTCCAGCTGCTGCCACTGGAAGGAGTCGGATGCAGAGGATTTAGAGAGGAGATGCACCCCGTGGGTCACATCCAATGTCTGTGAAGCTGAGAGAGGAGATGCACCCCGTGGGTCACATCCAATGTCTGTGAAGCTGAGAGAGGAGATGCACCCCGTGGGTCACATCCAATGTCTGTGAAGCTGAGCCAGGCAGCCTGGCTGGCCAAAACCAAAACCAGCAGTGGCTGCAGAGCCTTGATAAACACCCCAGCTCGAGGATTTCCTTGACAGTACATCACTCACTGCACCTCCAGGGCTCGTCAGCAGGCACAGCAGAGCCATTTCTAAGCAAGTGAGTGAAAAATGACACAGCAGTTCTGGTGATATCACCTCTTGTCTCCCACGTCTGTGCTGAGCTGAAATCAATGCAGTTGCATTCACATTAATGGAGAACAGAATTGGGAAAATTCCCCTGAAGGCAGTTTGAGACAGTACCATTGGAAAGATCGTGCTTTTTTATTTTTCCTTTTTTTTTTTTTTTTTTTAATATAGGGAAAGAGCCAGTTGATTGTCATGTTTGGTTTAGGTTTTTTTCCAAGATACAAAATTAATACATTCAGTTAACACAAAAATAGGTGAGGGCTGTTAGTCAAGATCATTCACTGTGCTGCAGTTCATTTCCCTGGTGGCAGAAATCTGCTCCCAGACAGCAGGCTTTGAAGGCATTCATGAAGGAGGAACATTTTTCAGTGCCAAGAAAAACAGTTTTTAAAAAACCAAGCATTTTCAGTTGTAGGACATGTGTCCTAGGCCGTCATTACCTTGATGTCAGCAACTTCCTTTTTCTCTGGTTTAAAGGAATCTTTACAATTATTGTTGATTTGTTTTGGGAAATCCATCAAAGCTGGCAGAAATGTTTGAAGCACTGAATGCACAGAAGAGGTGATTTACAGGACACTTAGAAAAGTATCAACTACAAACATTTGGCACTCACTTGTACAGTAAGCAGATCTCTGATTTTTAAGCACTTTTTCCAGGTATTCTAGCCAAGTGATACCAGCTTCTGATGGGAACAATCTTGTCTGTCTCATTCTAGCCAAACTGATAGTAGGAATAATAGGAATTTATTTTTTTTCCAATTCAAAACTATACAGTAAGTTCTAGTAAACAAGAGAAAGTAGTTAAAATTTGGCTACACCTTAGTGCTCCAGCAAATCTCTCAAGTACTGCAAGGGCTGTTCATACTCACTACCCTTCTCATTTATCCCTTCTTATGTGAAAAAGTGAAAAAAGTAAGGTGGGAAATAGAAGTGTGTGTGAGCTTTTTTTCTCTTGCTACCCCTCCCTTTGTGTGCACAGACAGGAGTCCCAGCATCTGCTGCTCAGGGGTGGATTCCAGAGCTGAGAGCAGGGCCACATGTTCTTGTCATTGCAGCAGCTTCGCTGAGGGACATAACTGGGGTGTTTTCCTTTTGGTTTCTTGAATTTTAATAAGGTGGTCATGTTGCCAAGTGCTCGAACAACTCCAAGCAAGTGCTCGGAAAAGCTAATGCTACATCTTAATAGCCTAACTCTGTGTTTCTTTCTCCACAGCAAACATCTTGACAGTCATCATCCTCTCCCAGCTTGTAGCTCGCAGGCAGAAGTCCTCCTATAATTACCTTCTAGCTCTAGCTGCTGCCGACATCCTGGTTCTCTTCTTCATCGTCTTTGTTGACTTCCTCATGGAAGACTTCATCTTAAACAAACAGATGCCTCAGGTACTGGACAAAATAATCGAGGTCCTGGAATTTTCTTCCATCCACACGTCGATTTGGATTACGGTGCCGCTGACCATCGACAGGTACATCGCCGTGTGCCACCCCCTCAAGTACCACACCGTCTCCTACCCTGCCCGGACCCGCAAGGTCATCGGGAGCGTCTACATCACCTGCTTTTTGACCAGCATCCCCTACTACTGGTGGCCCAACATTTGGAGTGAAGACTACATCAGCACGTCCGTGCACCACGTCCTCATCTGGGTCCACTGCTTCACCGTGTACTTGGTGCCCTGCTCCATCTTCTTCATCCTCAACTCCATCATCGTGTACAAGCTGCGGCGAAAGAGCAATTTCCGCCTGCGGGGGTACTCCACGGGGAAAACAACAGCCATTTTGTTTACTATAACTTCTATTTTTGCCATCCTGTGGGCGCCAAGAATAATCATGATACTGTATCACCTCTACGTGTCGCCTATAAACAACAGCTGGGTGGTCCACATTGTGTCGGACATCGCCAATATGCTGGCACTGCTGAACACTGCAATTAATTTCTTCCTCTACTGTTTTATTAGCAAAAGGTTTCGCACAATGGCAGCTGCCACCTTGAAAGCCTTCTTTAAGTGTCAGAAGCAACCTGTGCAATTCTATACAAACCATAACTTTTCCATAACAAGCAGCCCTTGGATTTCCCCAGCCAACTCTCACTGCATCAAAATGCTTGTTTACCAGTATGATAAGAATGGAAAGCCTATAAAAATATCACCGTGAAAAGGGCAATAGTTGGAGTTTCTGGGTGCAAGTTCTTTCCAAGCGGTTACATCTTCAGGATGTAATTTTCTGAAATGGCTGTTTTGAAGAGAGGTCATTTGATTTCATTTCCCTGGGTGGCCAGGGGCAGATCAGACTGTCAGGAGGAAACAGGAGCACTTGATTTTAGGAGCAGAAGTGAGAAGGCAAACACCTCCATCTCTTATATAGCATTTTGAATATGCTTCAGAGTTCAAGTCTTAGTGTTCAGTCACACTCAAAACGTTTTGCATCCCAACACCAGTGCAATCCAAAGTCATCAGAGGGGTGAAGCCACAGCAGTGTTTAATTGCAACCTTTTAACACGCAACAAAACCTTACTTGACCATCAGTTTGCAATCAACAAAGTAAATGGATGTTTTTGTGTACTGTGGGAGGTGCCACTTCTGGAGCATGCACTTGCCAAAAATTCTGTGTCGATTCTGGCATGAAATGCCGCCACACACACTTGTGCTGTCAAGACCTCCTTGCAGGAAGCAGCCTGTGAGACACAAATGGGGACAAGCCTGTTTTGGCTCATTGAGCAAGGCTCGAGGACCGATACAGTACCTGTTGCAGCCTTGGCATGGAAAGCAATCCTGCAAGCTGCCAATATTTATGTGTTTTAAGTTGTTATTTCAGAATGTGGCTGAGACAGGGGAGCTCGAGGGAGGGAGGGATGTTTCTAGAGCCAAGAACAAAAGCAGCATCTTTCCCCAGCTATTTCAGTCACGGTGTCTAAGGACTTTCAAGGGTGAAACCAAGTCCTGCCTGATGCAGAGCTCTCACCGAAGCTGCTCCTGTGAGCAGAGTGATCAGAGCCTTCGAGTTCCTTCTTAATCAATACAGATTCTCAGTTATCCCCCATGTTCAGGCCTTTAGGGATTAACATATAAAAACTTCAACCTAAGACTTTCTCCTGAGGGATGATGCCATCCTATTGCAGATTTGCCATTTAGTTGTAAAAAAAAAAAACAAACTGTGAAAAAAATTCATTAAATACCCAACAGCACAAAAAACATTAAAGCCTTAGTTTAAGCTGATCTAAGTATTTCACTTATTTAAAGGAGGTTAGCTTCTCTTCCTTCACACTCAAAAACCAACATCCCATCAATGCTGAGCGTAGAAAATAAGAGATTTGCAGGAAGGCTGAAAATGCATTTCTTTTAATTTCTTTCCCTTTCAGATCTTGGCGTGTGGCTTCTTGGAGCCACATGCCACAACCTCTTTATTCTACACTGGGCACTTCATGGAGCCTCACTGGCGTGAGGGCAGGGAAGGTGTGTGGTGAACACCAGCCCAGCGTGGTCAGGGGAGCTCCTGAGGAGCTGCAGATCGGCGGTGGCTCGGTGCTAACGCTGCCTTTGTGCCCGTGCCCGTCTCCAGTGCCAGCAGGGAGCTCGTGGTGCATCAGGGACCGACACAGAGAGGTGCCCTGAGGAGGGATCCAGCCAGTCCCACTGTGGTGGGAGCAGAAGGCTGAAAGCATCTCTCTGGAACACGTGGACGGCTCAGCTGTGGTGCAAACCCCCTAAGAAACGCCACGTTGGCAGAAGTCCTGCCAGGGACGAGCCTGGTTCCCCTCTGCCACAAAGGCCGTGTTTGCACCATGCCTGGCACCCACATCCTGCAAGAGCCAACCCCACCAGAGCCGAGCTCGCCTTCCCCAGCAGGGAACGGCAGCAGAAGGCACAGGCCATGGAAAGCAGGCCCCCAGGCAAAGGAGGGCTGTTCTCAGGAGAGATCCAGGAGCAGAGAGGGGATGCCCAGGGCCCCAGGAGCACACGCTGCCCAGGGCCCTGCTGCTGGCAGAACTGCTCAGCAATTCTCTGCTAGGTGCTGGGGCACCCCAGGGACCAGGCAGGCTGGAGCAAGGAGCGGGGCACGTCTGGGGACGGGGGCTGAGAGCAAAGGCTGCCCCTTTCTGCCCTCACCCACCACCATTTAAATGTCCCCAGGGAGAAATGAGGAGCTTCTCAGTCTGTTGGCTGTTCGTCCTTGTGATCTCAAAGCTTCACCCTTGCAATAATAAAGTGTAAAAGGGATGCTCAGCCTTGCTGTATTTGTCATGACAAGGTTAAAATTATTGCTCCCTCTATAGTGTTTTACAGAAATTCAGTTTTGTGGCCATCCTTCCTGCCCTTCTCTTGGAAACCTCCCTCTGGTCTTTGTCAGTTGATAGTAACCAAAGTTACCCTATGGAAAAGGTACTGTATGTTTCATTTTGGAAAAACACTGTATTTATAACTTATTTTTATTCTACATTTGTTATGAGGAATGCTTGTCTGAGTTAAACGTGAATGAGTCTGAAGTGCAATATCTATATAGATAAGTGGTTCATTTTTGAGAATGTATCTATGGAAAAAATACCTATTTATACAAGAAGTTCACTATTCTATTTAATATAATAGTTACCTTAAAGAAAATAGTGAATGTTTAGGGCTTTTATTTATTAAAAAAAGTTCAATTAAGTGCATGGCATATGCTGCCATTCACATGCTGTGACTTATTAATTTTTGTAACATAATGTTTATCCTGCAAACTATCAGTGTCATCTGATTTTTTCTGTCCTGATAATGTATTTTTGTAAATTACCATATTTAAAAACAAAACTCTTTCTGCGTGACTATTTTTTTCTCTCTGAAAAATAATGCATTAAATTCTTGTAACTTATTTGGAAAAACTCACAATCATTTTCCATATCATTCTAGAAATGACAAGGTGCAATTTTCATCTACAGTGGATTGGTCATTTCACTCCTGGTAATTGAGGGCTTTCAGAGCTTGCTTCCAAAGCCCTTTGAAGTCAAAGGGAAGGTTGCTAGTGGGTTCTGTGGTTGGTTTCTCCAGTCCCCATCATTTCAGGAGGGCTTTGGATCAAGCTGTGTCTTGTCAGCAGACATTCAAAGCCTTCTTAGGGTCCAGTTTGGATCATAAAGCCTTGACTTTTTAGCCTGCCATATGGGAGCTGCTGTTGGTAATACTTGCCTTATTTTTGGTTGTGTGAAGCATCCTGCAATGACTGTTGCTAACGAGCCATGGTCCTGCTGTATTATTCGTACCTCCTAATTTTCCAATAGTAAAAACTTAACCAAGCACATTCACTGTCATTATTTAGGGGAAAAGTATCCTGGAGACAAAACCATCTTTGTTGTGGAGGTGGTCTTTTGTACTCTAATTTATATTTCAAATATCTACAATTAGAAAAAATAAGCTGTGAATGGACAGTTTTGCAATTACTTACAGGTATACATCCTTGAAGACCACAGCTAGGAACAAAATACTTTTTAGATGAGTTGCTGGTATATAAAATTATGGGACCTATCACCTATTTAAATTGTGAATATTGATATTTTCATAAGTAGACAATATATTGTGTTTGACAAACTTGTTTGTATTATAATAAATTATGGTGCATAACTTCCTACTGTGTTTGGAGCTATTGTTTGATTGATGGATTCTTATGATATACTTCTGATTTATAGACACTTAGGATATACTACAAATAAGAGATAGAAAGTGGATTCAGAACCTCAGGAGACTGCACGTGGAAGAAGCCCAACATTTCTTCAAATGAAAATTACTAACACTGCAGATTTCATACCCCTGGCAAGCGTAAAACTATCTGGGATCAAGTTCCTAATTTCTCTGGAGAAGTAAAAGGACAAAAAATACTAAAACGAAGCAGAGAATGGAGAAGAAGGTGACCAGAAAAGTGCAGTGTCTGGGAGATCAAACACCGCAGGGTGAAGCACACTGAGAGGACCACGCTGGTCAGATCTGCCTGCTGTGAAAGGCTTGGGAACAGGTTTTAAAATACAGCTTCAAAGAGACAAATGAGGGGAAAGGGGCACTGCAGAAAGGGGCAGGGTCAGACTTGGTGGAGCTTAGCAGAGTTGTTCCTTAAGGAAGGAGCCTGGGGTCTGCCTGTCTTGATACTTTCATTAACAGCTATGGCATGAGAAGCACTGATGAAGTGTACAGGTCATTAAAAAAGGAATTATACTGCTGGCAGAGGACTGAAGGACAGGTATTTCATGTGAGAATCGGATGACCTTGCAGATTGCAGCGATAAAAATGGGATGGATTCAATAGTAATAAACACAAGGTTCTCCACTCGTCTGCCTGTAACAATGCATCTGCTATAAAACCTCAGCAGTCAGAAACAACCAAGAACCCAGTGGTGCCAGCTGGGCTTGAATGACAATGAGTCACCAACAGAAAGCAGCTGAGAAAAATCCCAGAATGTAATCACAGACACTTCTAACGACACAGCACAGTATTAATTGCATTTTGTGAGACTTGGTGTGCTAGATGTGTATGTACATAAAGGGATAAAAAGCAGTGCTGAAAAACTTGATGAAGCTGAGCTGGAACAACAGTAAGTGGTTATGAATTTTCCTCAGGTAAATTTGTCCTGGAAGTTAGAAGACATTCTCACTACCAAAGCAGGGAGGCTCAGTAAAAGCCTTGCCAGCAGCAGCCCAGATCTCCCCGCTGGCTTTAAATGGAGCCTGGTGGGTTCCTGGGCAGAATTATGAGATGAGGCAGGTGGCAGAACGCATTGGGACCGTGCTTCCTTGGAGCTGGCAGGTCCCTAACTCAGCTCAAAGGGCAGCAGAGGTGTCCATTCATCCCATCTCACGCTGAGGGGCAGCTTGAGAGCCATGGGAGCCAGCAGCTACTCAGAGCAGTTCCTGCAGCAAGCCACAATTCCCTCAGCAGCTCTCTCTGTGGGTGCTGCAGGTGGGACCACTCTAACACACCCCCACTGAACGCACACCAACTTCTGCCTCGGCTTTTGGTTCTTTAAAATCCTCTTTAAGCCCACCAGGAAGAGCAGAATTTTAAAAAGCAGCCTCGTATAGTCTTGAACAATTAAATAATAATCCCACTCTTAGCAGGCTGGGGCTGGCTTTGCAGGATCTGCCTTTCTGACAGCATGCAATTAATTCCTGGGAGTTGCCAGCCACACCAAGGGGGCTGAAAGGCTCCAGCCTTTTGTAATAAATAGGCATCAAAAATGAATTTACTATTAGCTTCCTACGGTGAACCAAATACTCATAAATATTTATTACCATTACAAAATTGTGTCAAAAATATTAAAAGCTCATGTTTTCTTGCCTTACCAACAGGCTAGAAACGCTCCTTCACCTATTTCTCCCACTCTGCACCTTCTTCTAGCAGACTAAATGGACAAGACGAGCTGCAGGCAGAAGTATGATATGGAATATTACAGTCTTACAGATTAATTTGCTGTAACAGAACGTACTGAAGACCTTCAGCTGAGCCCGGCTCAGCGTGGCTCGTGCTGTACAGCAGCACAACGAAGCAGCCCCTGGTCTGAGGATTTTGCAGGGACATGTGGTGTCCAGGCAGAGCTTGTGCTCCAGCAGGTCCCTCGGGTGCAGGATGGCCTTGGAAAGGGGTCGTGGGAAAGGCAGTACCGTGGAACAGGAGGAGGCACGCTGTGCTGCTGTCCCTGCCACGGCAAGGAGAGAGCCCCCGGGATGGGCTCTGCTGCTGGAACCTGGCTCCAAATGGGGCAGCGGCCCCCAGGGAGGATGGGCACAGCCCTGCAGAGGAACAGTGGCCTTCACAGCCCCAATCAAAAGCAACAGAGGAGGGATCAGCCTCTGGCATTCTAAAACATCATTTCTGCCGCCCTTGCAGTGCCACAGCGCAGCGAGGCAGCCCATGCACAGGAGGAGTGCCCAGGCCCCCCTGCAGATCTGCCTGGCGGGTGGGATTCCCCTCAGGACATGAAGATGACTGTCACATAGCCAGGGCTCCCCCACACCGTGTCCATTTGTCCAGCCACTGCCTGGCACGGACACTGCATGAGTTTGCTACATGGCAAGTGTGCATGGAGGGGGAAATGGGGAAGTTTGGGGAGGTATAAGCAACCCTGACCCCTAAACCAGAGAGCACTACACAGAGCCCAGGGGCGCAGAAAAAAAGACCAGAAGATGCTGCTATTCTGATTTTAAATTGTAGATGTCAAATGAATCACGTTGTCTACGGCGTCCCAATCTGATCAGATAGTCACTTTGAAACAGCATCTGTTGTTATTTATCACCAGTATTAATAGAGGTCGTGTAGGGAAAAATTAGCTGAAAGCTGCTTTATAGATTAAAGCTGACTCAGATTCGAAAAGCACAAACTGAGTAAAGGGAGCCAAGAACTATCCTGATAGAGAAGAGCATTTGAAATGAGTCCCCCTGAGTGCCAGCACAGCTCCAGGTGGAGCAGAGGTGCATCCTCCCCCCGCACAGCTCCGCGCAGCAGCGGTGAGGACGGCGAGCAGCCCTGCGTGCACTGATGGGCTGTAATGCACCCAGCTGCCACAAAAAGCACCCCCAGGCTGCCTGAGCCGACCAACAGGCACGACAGCACGGCAGCCAAACCATCTTTTGAAGCTGCGCCCCGGAGGATCTCCAGCAGACATCTGGCCACAGCTGGCTGCTCAATCAGCTGCCTGCAGGAAGAGCCACGCGCATAATAAACCCATTTTCATTTAAGCCGATCTTGCACTGGTGTGACCTTTTCCAGGAGCGCTTTTGTGTAAACTCCAGCAAACAACAGCACCAAAGCTCGGCAGCTGCGTGCGGGGAGGCTCCGACAATTGAGCGCTGGCAGCCCGGGCCGGGGGCAGCGAGGAGGAGGAGGAGGAGGAGAAGAGCACGCGGTGTTTGTGTCTGACAGCGCCGAGAGGAGCGGGCCCGGGGGAGGATAAGGCTGCACATCTGCGGGCTGGCTGCAGAGGCTGCTCAGCATGCAGAGCCACCGCACCGGCTGTGAGCTGCTGCAGCGGGGGCTCGGCGGGGAGAGCGAGCAGGGAAGGGAGGGAAGCTGCGGTTTAATGAAACTGCTCGCAATTATCACAGTGGGGCAAACAGAGGAGCAGCGCGGGGGAATCCAGGGGCTGAGGGCAGTGGCTGGCACCTCGTACAGGAGCGCGTCAGTGTAAATGAAAGGAATCCAAATCAAGAGCATCGGCAGGGCTCGGGAGGGAGGAATGCAGGAGGCACCGAGAGAAGGGTTAGGCCACTACAGAGTCAACCATTTAGGTTGGAAAAGATCCTTAATCTGCTGGAGCCCAGCCACACTACAGAGCAGCAGAGAGGCCAGAGTTCCTCTGACCACGTCCTCAGAGGGGTTGTACGAGGTCCCTGCAGACACTGTGGGTGCTGCAGACTACACGGGAGGACCTCTCCTTCAGGACCTGCCCCAAAACCCTCAGTCTTGTCTTAATCAGGGCCAGAGTGAGTAAGACAACAACACTGTGGAGGAAAGTGCTGCTTCCAAGTTGTATCGGTTTTGAGTGGCAACATTTTGGCAGCAGGGGGGACCCTCCTGTGGCACAGCCTCCCCTGCCCCATCCCAAAGCGGAGGGGGCTGCCCGTGCAGGACATTGCCTCGTGAGAAGAGCACACGGTCACGTTAATTCTCAGGCTCTGAACGATCACGGACAGCAGCAGCAGCACTAATAGAACCTCACACTCGTTTGGTAGCCACCCCGCAGCTGCCAGGCTGGGCAGCTCCTGCCTTGCACCCAGCAGACACGCTGCAAGCACCCCCGAGCACGGATGCAGCCCCAATCCAGCAGGTAAAGGCAATGCAGAGATGACAATCTGTCAGTGCTGCTAAAGCACATTAAACAAATCCAAACCTGTCTCCACTCAGGCCTCTCTGCACTTGTTATCCTCTTAAAGCAACAAAGTAGAAATAAAGCAACAAAGGAGAAATAGCAATATCTGTGAAGTTTTTAACAGCTGAGTTTGTCATCATTTTGCCCCGCTCTGCTAAAGTCTTGGGGAGATGTACGAGGACAAGTTATTCTTCTCTGTGGTGAGTCATCCCTGGCCTTGCCCACTTTGAGAGGTGTTTGAGTGATGCCAGGGTGAGAAAGCCCCAGATGGCAGAACACGCTGCCTTACCAGAGCTCCCGCTGTGCCCCTTCAGCCGTGCACGACTCACCTGCAGAGACCCAGGAGCAGGTCCATGAACACCAAGAAATTGCAGGGCTCTGCTCTCATCAGAGCTGGGGATAAACTCCAGGACACCAAGACACCTCAGCTTTACAGTTCCTAAAGCCAACCCTTCCTTGATGTGAATAAACAAGCAAGAGCTGAAGGCTGAGTTAGTGCAGAGTCAGACAAAGGTCACGCCGATTCCTGCAGGTACACAAGCACTTTGTGGGTACAGTTTATAATGAACTGGGCCACTGTTGAGGGCTGCCTGGCCAGGCTGGCCTCTCAGCAGGTACAGAGATCTGCTTCCAGACCTGGGGGTAAGATAGACAGCTGCTCTCCTGGATGTGGGGATACTCCTCAGGATCACTGCCTGGATTTTTTTTTTTTTTAATAAATACTTTGTTTTGAGAACTGCATTTATGCAGAAACCTGCTGGAAGGATTACTGCAAATAGATGATCCTACCTTAAAGAGCCACTTGAAAGCCAATGCATGATTTCCAGAAGACCCTTGCCTCCCTCAGGGGACAACAATGTACACCCTGCACGCAGGGACAGCTGTGCTACAGCCAGTGTCACCCCACAAAGCTGTAACAAGCTGAAGGTGGCTCCATCAATTACACCAAATGCTGCCAGTGCCACATCTGGTCACTTGGGACAAGTTTCTGTTGCAAAGACACTTTAATTCATAGCTTGACTGTAGAGGAAAAGCTGGGGTTTTTCAATGATGTAAGGATTCAGGAACAAGAAATCTGTGTGTTTCCAGGGAACATGTACCAACGTCCAGGTCAGCAATTCAGGTCACGCTGGCCTTGTTATGTGATGACTTCTGCTCTGAGACAAGCAGCCAGCTCCAGAGGACAGGGCCCTAGCACACTTCAAACCAGGCTGTTAACAGGGAGAGGCCAAGAGCTTCATGCTACACTTTTTGCACTGAATGCACATGAAGAACTAATAGGAAACACTAGGAGAAGCCAGACATGGACAGAAGGCTACAAACTGTGGAAACAGAGCCAGGGCTGTAAAGTCCAGGGGACCAGGACAGGGTGTGCTTTCCCTAGATGGCTGGAAATGCATTTCAGCCATTTCTACCACCCTGAAATCCCTGGGGGGATGGTGGGGGAGAACCACCTTGCAAGTCCTGAACAAGCACAACATTCAAGCACAGAGGAGAGACACTGCAGGCATGTCCTGCAGCCCAGCACGAGGTGGGAGATCTGCGAGCAAGCATGGGACACGTCAGCCAGAGCAGTGACACTGATGGCAGCTCTCAGCCTGGACCACGTCCCAGGCCTGGCACCACCCTCACCTGGGACACAGGCCACCAGATAATCGTGTAATGGCACTTTCACCAGACATCCTGATAACTCCCCTGTCCTGGCAACAGCCAGCAGCAGATTTGCCCCCACCTGCATTTCCTCCCTGCCCGCAGCAGGCTGTGGAGCTCAGCGCCGTGCCTTGTGCACATTTGGAGAAGTGATGCTGCCACGTGCCCTGGCAGAGACTGCTGCAGCAGCGAAGCCCAGCGTGAGAGAGTCAGGCTGCAGATCTGATCCTGCACACAGAGAGCTCCAGAGAGCCTCCAGATGGGACCTCTGGCACTGCCTGATTGCATTTGCCAGGGACACCCCAGAAAACAGCATGCAGGCATTGACTTAATGAAACTAGCTGCTAGGCACGAAGGGTTAACAGTTCATCTAGAAAGATTAATTTGTGCCCAAAACCCTTTCTGTTGTCACTGACTGAGAGAAGAAAGTTGAGCGCTGTAAAACGGGCGGCGATAATTGCATTTCCTTAAGGACGTGTCTGGCAGGAGGTCGCTCTCTGCTCCATGAAGTACGTGACCACGATCCTGTCATTTTGACAGAATCAATGTATGGAGTCATTAATCTTACAAATTAAAAACCCATAAATCTCTGTTAAACCCACTGTCATTGATTAGGAATTACATTACCACAATACACAGAAGCCTTTTAATTTTGTTTTTCCTCCAAAATGAATAAACAGGTCTGTTCAGTTTATCTTCTCCTATGCTGGAGTGATAAAGGGCAAAGCCATTTCATGGCTATGCATCATTGTTTTGGAACAAAATCATACCTAAGAAGCTTGGGAGAGGGGGGAATGAAGAAGAAAAATCAGTTTCCAGGGATGTAATTTAGCCCAACTACTTATTATTACTTCTCAGGAGTATCAGACACTGAGGCAGAATTTGTCAAACTTTAAATCTTGTAAATTTGGTTGATATACACCCTATGAATGATCCAGCAGGTCTCCTCATGAAAAAGATAAGGACATTTGTTGTCTTGGATTTTTACCTGCTTGCCTATTTTTTTAAATGCTCCTAGCCATTGGAAATAGTCCAGTTTGATCAGCTATCCAATGAATCGACCTTCCAAGGAACAGGTAATTGCTTCTCATTACAGTAATGACTCAATAATTCACACAAATGACCAGGAAATCCACTGCCACCTTCTGAATTTTGACATCTGGGTGGTGCTCTAAAATGCAAAAGCAGACATGAACTTCAGAATAGAGACAATTCAGTTAGAGACAGGGATTGATGTCCTGATAGTTCAACATACAAAAGCTCTGCTAGACCAGCCTGACTCCATCTCCACTATAAACCCTGCAGTTCTGGTGTGATTAGGTCACCTCTTCATCTTGTTCAAGTATTTGGGACGCAAAGTAAGGTCCTTCTGATAATCAGTTATAAAATTGTTCACATTTAGCCATCTGTCAGTTTTACTGTTGGGAGGATACATACAAAAGAAGACTTCTGAGAATAAGAACTCACAGACAAGAGCTTTTTGGAGGATGTTTCTGAGAACAGCCCCTGAGTACAGGAATGGGAGAGCGAGCACCCATGGATTCACTCCCAAAGCAAGACCAACGTCCCAGCTGCATCCCAGCAGCTCCAGCAGGAAATAGGAAGGGCTCAGGGACTGAAACTCCTTCAGCCCTTCTACCTTCTTCACTCACCTTTTCTCACAATGCCCATCCCCTGTAACTGCCCCTTGCTTCAAACAAGGGGAAAAGAAACTCCATGAGCTGTCAGAGTTTGGATGCAAGCACCTCAATGGAGGGTAATTAAATATAGCATGTGTTCTCTTTTAGTAGTTGTTTACAGCTGGAAGATCAAATGCTTTTCTCAGACTTTGATCTTGATGCTTTTCCTTGAAAAAACACACAGACAAGTTCAATGGACCCTAGTTGCAACTTTTTAGGGATGATGTTGACTGGATGCAGTGCCTGGGTTTGTCCAGTTGTTCATGATTCCAGGGCAGGGAGGAAGCCAGTGCCCAAGTCAAGACTTCTGAACCAGAACCAGAGCTCTGCCTTCTTCTGTATAAAGCAGGAGAGAGATGCAGGGACAAACCTGCCAGTTACTGCACTGTTTTGGTGACATGGATGCCATTTTAAACAAAACCTTCCTGTGTGCCTCAACCCCACTCCAAATACTAAACCCAAAAGCCTTAATCCTTCTCCACCCCATCTTGGGAGTCTCTCAGCCAGCAGAGCTTTTACAGTGACATGCTCCTTCCCTAGTCATGACTTCTGCTAATGTTGCTCTGGAATTGATTACCAGGACAAACTGCTCAGTGGTGCCTCTCCAAATCAATATTTCACTGCTCTCAAACCACTCAGTTGTCCTCCCCCAGAGCAAAAGCCCATGTGAAGTGCCCAGTAGCTCCAGCAGAATTTCAGTGAAGGCCAGCAGTGCAGATCCTCCACCACAGTCAGTCAATCAATCTTTATGGATTTCAGTGGAGCTGCACTGATCTGCACTTGCTGGTGATTTTGAACAGCATCTTTACCCAGCAGGAGCCTAAAGAAGTTTTTATACCTTTTCACATCACTATAAAGCAAGGCCTGGTAACATCTGCAAAGGGCAGATCTGCAGCAGCTCCTTTGGAGTAGTTAACAGCCCACACAGCAGCAAATCACCACTAATGTCTGCCTCTCACACCACGCGGGGCTGCAGAGCAAAACCACCTCCAGAGCCGCCCTCAGAAATGCTGCAGATGGAACTTTAATCATCTCCACAGAGGCCAACTTGGCCATGCCTTAAAATCCTTCCTCACCTTCCCCTTGAAGGTTCCCTTTTGGAGCAGAAGCAGGTGCCCCTCAGCTCGGGGGGCTGGGGTGGTGGTGGTCACACAGGCAGGGCAGGAGAGCATTTCCCAGCTCCATCCCTGGAGGGGAAAGCCTGTGGTTCTGCAGGTATTCCCCCTCACAGCAGTGTCTGGAAGGGGCAGGAGGTATGTCCTGCTCCAGCTTAGGTCAGGATGGAGAATGTGATCCACAGATCTAAATGCAAGGGAATTTTGTGCCAGGATCTGTCCTAACCCACCTGCCAAGAAGGTACCAACGTGGGTCCTACAGCAAGCTCAGCTCTCCCCCATAAAATGTATCTGGGCCTGAAGCCAATTATTTCAGTGTATCTTTCATGCTAATATTTAGGTCAGAAGCAATTGAATTGAACAAATTCAATCTCCATTTGAATTTTCAGTCTTTATTGCGGTTTGCCTTAAAAGAAGACTGGTTCTCAGAAAGTCCCAGGCAACTGAGTAAATTGAGGCATTTGAAGTCTCAAGCTGGGTACCCAAAAAAAGGGGGAGAAGGAAGCCATGAGCACTGCTGCTGAGCAGAGATCTGGTAAAAGAGGAAATTATTCCCAGCTCCCAAACTGTAAAGAATTTGGGTAGAGTTCCTTATTTTGTAAGTGTGAATTTATTTTAATTAAAATCATTTGGCACTATTTCAGCACTGTTTAAATTATTTTGGCCAAACTAGTAAATCTGATAATTCAGGACTGAATATAACCAATTAGATTTACTGTGTGATACACCATAATCTGATCAAGCAGTCTCAAAGGATTTGACTTGTTAGCATTTCAAAAGCATAGGAGGTTTCTGAATAATTTATTACATTTCTTTCAAGCTCATCTTTGTTAATTCATTATGTAAGGATAAGGCAGATGTTTTACAGAGACTTGTGCCATATCTATTTTAACTTGTATTAATCTGTTGCCAAAGACAACTCCCTTTGACAGACAGCTCAGGGAAAATAACAGGTACTGAAAAAGTTAAGGAGTAGATGAGGGTTGTGGCTTTCAAAATTCGGTTTCAGAGATAAGGGAATTCCCCACAAACCCCTCCACCCTTTCTGAGAACAGAGTTTTGTTCATTTTCTTCTCCCTGCTTTCCTGTCTCACTCAAGTTTAGTTTTAACACATCCACTCATCCTTCTGCTAGAAGCTACACCACTTCTTGCCTCAAAACCTCTGCAAATAGAACCATTAGGCGGGTTAAACAAACCCCCAGCACTCAGCTCAGCCTGATGGGGATATTTCCCCCCTGCCCACTAAGATGGGCTGTGAGCAGGCCTTTTTTGCCCAGCTCAGCAGCAGCCATCCCACCCTCCTGTGCCTCGCAGCAGCTGTTCAGGGAGGCACAGGAGGGTGGGATTGCCTCCCCAGAGGACACTCCCCACAGGTTATTTTGCTTTGTTCTTCCTCTGCCCAGCAGCGAGTTATTCGCCAGAGGTTGGAATTCCCGTGAACAAATTTTACCGAGTTCCTTTGGAAAAGGGCACACGTTCACTGCTTTGCTCTCCTTTCTGGGAGCTCAGGGCAGCAGGGAGAGGCTCCAGGGCTGCAAAAACATCTCAGCACAGGGGCCTCTTCTCCATCTAAATACCAAATAGTGCCCAGGCTGTGCTCGCCTGGAAACTCCAGTGGAAGTCACCTCACCTCACTGCGTGGTAAGCAGTTACCACACGGGCAGCTGCAGGTCAGACACCTCCCTTGGGATGGGATGGATCTGGAGCTGCTTCTCTCTCCTGGAGTGTAGACAGCTACCCTAAACTTGGCAGAAGTCTAAACCTAGGGGGAAAGGAAAGCCAGAGTTCTTCAGCCAGAGGAGCGACTGAAGTTCTGCACTTTCAGAGGGCAGTTGTGGAAAACAGCCCTGCTGATGTAGGCAGGCAAGGTTGTGGTCTTGCCCATGGGGTTAAAATGGGAAAGAGGAAATTATTTGGAGATTTCCTAGAAATCCTAGAACGCTACAGCAGGTCAAAAGATTTAGGCAGCTTGAAAGGATGTTTGCTGGAACTGAAGGCTACTTGAAAGCAGAACTGTGTTAGCAAAAGCTACAGACATGTAAATGAGCATGCTGTAGCCCAGCGAGCACAATCCATGGATTCAGAACTCATGAGACATTACTGCTCTAAGTGAGGCTGGGACCACCCGAGGAAGTTCCTGCTGCACCCAGTTCTAAACTGTGCTACCCAACAACTCCTCATGGGGAAACAGCCACGTAAGCAGCCTTTGAACCAAGGCTGACAGTGCTTCTGTCACAGGTCAGCCAAACGTCTTTTCCTTTAGAAGTCACTGGTAACTTCTGAGGGGCAGCAGTTAAAATTTGGCAAAGTTACATGGTGGGCACAAGCACCTAGAAGAAAAAACTGTGTAGGCAAGCACACGGTAAATGGCTTTTTAACTCATACCTGTGGTGGTGCTCTTGTGCAATGCTGAGCTAAAAAAGAAATCCAGTAATAAATCTGGAATGGTCCCAACACCCAATAATCTTCCCAAGCAATTTTTTTTTTTTTTTAACAACAATGAGCTTTGAATTATATCATTAACTAGGACGCAAATTCTGATCCAGGAAGTTGTATTTTATCTTGATTCCATTTTCAAAACCATCTGGATGCAAACCACACAGATGAAGTAGCATCAAAAATACATGGCTATTACTAATTATGGTATGCTGTGCCATTTCTCCCACCACCTGCTAGCAATGACACAACATTACTCAAGAATCAGGCTTGATAAGCTTGATGAATAATTTTAATATTATTTTATTCAGCTTGCAAATTATCTCTGAGCAGATTTTTTTTCTCCCCTCACCCCTCCCCATATCTATCTTGTTATTTAAAGTTAGTCACAATGGTTTCGGTGACTAATTTCTGATCTGTAACTTGTTTATGAGAACTGTGTTGCAAGCGTTTGAGATCTGAAATTCAGAATTTGGTGCAGTTTAGATTTGATGTGTAATTCAACAGAGGTTTACTCCCTGACTAGATAACAACCCAGTCATCCTCCCAGGAGGAATATTTGCATGTGAGGACTCAAAGCTCACTTTTTACCAAAGTGCAGTGGTTCCCTACAGTTTGCTGCCCCTCCATAGAACATTCTAAGAACACAGCAACCATTAAAACATTAAGGAAGCTTGAGGGTTAGAGAAAAAGTGGAAGAGGTAAGGAACTTCCTGAGATTTTCTGGTTTTACAGGATTAGCTTCAAAAACAGCAGCAGAGTCCGCTGTTCTGAACAACGCTTCCAAATACGCTCAGCACCGGATCAGTGCAACGGGAGCCTTCACAAGCAGCTGCAGACAAAGGCAGTGACCTTGTGGAAGAACTGTTTGTGTCCCAGCCCCCTTCCTGCACAGGTAAGGGTGGCCAGGCCAAGGAAGAGCCCTGATCCTGCAGGAATCACCCCCTGCTCACCCAGCCAAGGCTCTGCTGCCCCACGTCTCCCATCCCCTGAGCTCCAGGACACACACCAGCTTCATCTTGGAGCTGGACACGTCTGAAAGCACAGCACAACCGAGAGAGGCACACCTCAGGGCCTGCTGAGGGGGAGCAGGAGCATCCCTACAATCTCCCAGCTGCTCAGATCCACGCCTGCATTTCGGGAGGGGTCAAGGGAGACAACACATCCCCCTTCTCTGTCAGCCCTTGCAGAGCAGCTCAGGAAGTCTCCCAGCTCCCATTCAGCCCTGTGCAGTTCTGAGGGGAGCCTAAACAAGGCAGGCACCCGAGGAGAAGTGCTTTAGAGCTTCCCACATGGAGCACAGTGCTAGGAGAAAGGAGTGCCTGGGACTGGAGAGCTGGGCTTTGCCAAAGAGCACAGCCCTGCCAGCCACGGGGGTCAGACCTGCTGCTGATGCCTTTTCTTGGTCTTAAAATCAAGGGTCAAACACGGTTAGAAGAGAAAAAGGGATTTTACCTTGGTATTTATTTTAAGGATCTTTAGGTGCACCATGTCCAGGTCAAATGCACCTCCATACACCGCCCTGAGCTCTCCCCCAAAAGATCTGGTATTACATTATAGGTGTTACTAATTAGGATATCTACCATAAATTCCACAATGAGAGGCTCAAATGAGCCCCCTCCCCGAGGAACCTCCCCCTGGATGGTTCTATCTCAGTTTACAAAATGTGTTCTGGAGAGGACCTTGGGCTCTGGGGCACGTTGATCCCTGACTACAAAACTCTAAAATGTTTCGTCTCCCTGCTTAACAAACAAATCCAAGAATGAAGGCAAAAGCACTAAGGAATGCAGAAGTTGTAAAAAGGTATAAAAGGGGTTTAAAAGAAAAGGCAAAAAAATCGTCCTGGCATCACTGCCACCCAGCCTCCACAGGCACTGGCACCATCTTGCAGTCAAATACTTCTGGAAATATCCCACAGCATGTGCTGGCTTAAAAAAAAAAAAAAAAAAAAAAAAAAACAGCACCTTCCCCCANNNAAAAAAAAAAAAATCAGAGACCATTCCCTGACTGATATTTTTCAGGGGTCTGAAGTACTCTAAAAGGATGATACATGACACTTATGACGAAAACTTGCACTTTCATCACAAAACAGACTGACCAAACAGTGGAAATGGCTTGTGAGTCACCTGTAGCATCTGCCCCATCAGACTGGCAGCTCCACCTCATGTACCAGCACCCCAGACCCACATGCTCTGACCTTATCAGAAAGGTTATTTACACAGGATAGCACAAGCAAACCACAAAGGGCCCTCCAGCCTAATGTTTATGAATGTGTCATCACAGAAGCTTCTAGAACTGCTCTGCTCTCCTGACTGCCCTGCCACAGGCACTTGAGAGCATGCAAAGATGTGTCATAACCAATATTAAACTTAATTATTAATTGAAACACCTGAGAAGAGTTAAAGTTCAGTATTAATTTTATTCTATTAATTATGATTAAAGCACTTTTCGCAACTTGCTAGTAGCATTTTCTTCATTAAGGCAGTAATTTTACTCATTAGTTTTCATCTGCAAGTCAGTCTCACACCAGCACTTGGGTTTGCTTTGTAAAAATAAGAGTCAAAAAGAGGAACCAAAGCCACGCTTTCCAATGAAAAGTTCTCCTGTGCCTCTGCTCAGGAAGTTAATTCAGCTGCATGCTCCCAATTTACAGCTCTGTCCCTGGGAGATGAAATGCACAGTGAAGCTCCTCACAGGTTTAGTTGAGCAAGACAGGACCACTTTGATGGAAGATTTAACTGAGAAAGAAGGGGAAAACCTCCTCAGAGACACATTAACACTCCAGTGTTTGCTCCAGCCTGGCTCACACCTTCTTCCTGTTTCTCAGCTATGCAGAGCAGCCATGTGTTTGCAGTTTCCTGGGAAAAAAATCCTGAAAGTTTTTTGTCCTGGTGCTCCTGGGGTGAAAGGCTCAGGTTCCCCACCCCACAGTGCTGTTTCCCAGCAGTGCACAAGGTCTTTGGCTGTCTCTCAGGGTGACTCACACATTCAGATTGGCTCCTGTTTGATCTTACTCACCAGGAAAACAAAGCTTCTGCCTTCCTTCATATGACTTCTTTATCCCCAGATCATAATTTATCGTGTCCTCCTCACCAAGGAAAATTCTATTTAATGGAGAATAAAACAAACTAGATTTTAGATTCATTTTGCTGAAAATAAAATGCTTTGTCTGGCACAGTTGGGCACGGACAGCACACATTGCTGATGGCAGCAAGTGGCTAAAGCAAGGATAACAAACATGGAAGGATAAAATCCAAGAAGTGGGGAAAGGACCTTGGCACGAGGACTGCAGGCTGCAAATCTATTTCCTGGTGCTGTGCTTAACCCCAAGAGAAAGGTGAAGAACCGGGGTTTGGGGGGCTCTGTGGGACCAGGAGCAGGACACGAGGTGCTGCCTCTGGAGAAAGGCTTCTCCTGCTACCCCAGGGCAGCCCTCGCAGCTCTGACTCCACCCAGTGCTGGGGGAGCAGAAGTCGGGGGCATCTCTGGTCTCAGCTCAGATTTTGGTTACACACCTGTCCCCAACACTGCTGCTTCTTTTCCTACTTGTCCCTGCCATCCCATTTTATTTTGTTTTTTACTCCATCTCCTCTCTTTCTGCTGGTGTGAAACATGTTTTGTTGTCTCATTTGGTAGTTTCCATTTCTCTGGGAAAACTGGACGTTGTGCTGGGATCTCTCTCCATTCTCATGGTCTGTTTCACACAGTGAGAGCAGCCAGGCAGCCAAGCTCATGGGGCACCACACACCTTGGGCAAAGTCATCCTCACAAGGCACGAGGTGAAGGCTCTGGGCTTTACTGTAAATTGCAAACTACTGTAAAAGGGCCTGTGGGGGGAAGGAAAGAGAAGGAGAGGCTCCTCTGATTTCTTAGACCTCCACCACAGCTGCCTAACTACAGCTGGCTTGGGAAATGACTGTCATGTGGCCCAGCTCTCCAGCAGCTCAGTCAGTGACGTTTCTCCTACTCAGTGCCTCTCAGGGAGCTCAGGAAGAATGTCAGGGGTCTCAGACCCCTGAGCCACACACCCACTGCGATCACTTGGATGCCAGGACTATAAAACAGTGTCTTTTCCTCAAAAGCACATGCTCAGAAACAACCTGACGTGTCTCATTTTGAAATTACATGGGTCCACACACACCTTTAAAAATGAACCTGGACTTCACACCCAAGAGGCTTCTGAAGAGCCTGAAAGTCACCCAGAGGATTTGTTCTTGGGGAGTCCAGCCCTGACACCACAGGAGCATCCAGGTTTCATCAGCACAGCTCCCGTGCATTTGAGAGCACCACAGACCACCAATCCATAAACCACACAGCCATGCTCTAAAGACAGCAGCAGAGACTGTAGTGCTGACAAGCCACGAACATTAAATTGTATGTATTGTTTATTTAAAAGCATCACAGGGTTCTCATTTGGGTGATTAACAACCTGCTCAGTGCTATAATCAAATGAAAAGCCCGGATCTCTGCTGACCCCAAAACACTTAAAACAATCAGGATCAGCTATATAAGAACTGTCCTCCATTTTACTTTCCCATTTTGCCTTTCCATAGAGCTTTCTCCTCTACACAGCCCCCAGCAAGATGACATGAGTCCTTCCAGGTCCTTAAAAGCATTGCCACAGACCTATTTTTAAGCCTGCTAAAGTCACCTTGTTAATTGTGTCTTCTCGACTTCCTCAGCTGACCACTGCCAAGGGTGACTTCACTTCAGGGAGGAATTTGTGTGGATGTCCACACAGCACAAGCTTCAGCAGAACAAACACCTGAGCTGGGTCCCGAGGCTCTGCACGCCGGGGTTCAGGATTTGGGGAGCACTTGTGTCGATAAGGAAGGTTAAACAGCACGTGCTCAAGGTGATGCTGCAAACACAGTGTCTTAACCCCCTCAGCATCTTCCCCAGGAGCCAGGGAGATGCTGTGCATGACTCAGGTGTGGGAGACAGGCATTGTACCTGGGCTAGTTCTAAACTACCTCAAGCTGGAATTAACAAACACAGGAGAGAGCCTGGCTGGCCCAGTCTGGCTGGGGAGAAAAGCCTGGAGCTGACAAGTGCCCTGCTTGTGGTGGCGTGGCTGCAGCCCCGCTGCTGGCCGTGGAGCAGCAGTGCATCAGCCAGCTCCAGCAGGGCAGCACAAACCACATCCACACTTTGCTCTGTGCCCCCACACCCCCCGCCCTGAGCCACCTCTCCGGGCACCACGGCAGCAACAGGAGGCTGCGTTCACTGTGCTTGCTCTCACTGTACCTCCTCCTCTGGGAAAGTTCTGAGCCTCCTAGCTCCTGCCACCAGCTGCCAGGACAGAGTTATTGTTTGTCACAGCAAAGCCCTTAGACTGACATCCCTGTGAGGGGGCAGAGCTGCTGTCCTGTGGCAGGCCTGCAGAGAAGCACGTGCTGCCATTAGTCTTGGGGCAGGTGGAGAAGAGCAGGGGTGTTACTCCTCCTTTGGCTCCCCCTTTACAGCTCTCATTTAAGAGATGACAGGGCATTTTCTTGAGTTTAGCTTTATCTTAAGTGGGTCAGACAGTCCTGGCTGCTGTTTCCTAATGCAATGCTACATCCAGAGAGGGAAGAACAAAGCCCAGCAAATCTTGGGAGGAAGATGCCTTTTCACACTTTCATAAAGGGCCCCAGCATCAGTTTAGAAGTGCCAATGAAACTTTTCTACCTCCAGCCTCAGGGGCTTTGTTAGGTCCTTGCTCCTCAGTCACACACATAAAGCAAGAGCAGCCACGAATGGCTCACAAATACCTTTGCACAGGTCAGCATTGGTCCTTCCCTGGGTTCCATCTAGGAACTTTCCTGGTTTTTATCTCTATGAATCTACACCCCAAATAATGTTTTGCTATGGCACAAAACCCCCAAGAATAAAATAAGGACAGGTCTGCAGTAATGAGGACAGACCTGCCTACATAAGGAAATGCAAGAAAATGAAACCTGACTTTTTGGCTAAACAATAACCTGGTGAAAGACTGTGTTTGGAACTGAAGTTTAGTGTCTGTCATTTGTTTAAATACCCACTGGAGTTTAGTGCTTAAGGTGATATGAGATACCATCAGGTGGCTGGGTTCACCCAGGACAAGCACAACTTCACTTTAGTCCCAGGTCTCTCTCCTCTATGCAGAAAAGTAATACATTTCCCAAAAAGCAGAGGTGACATAGAAAGTTTCACCAGAGATTACTGTGCTCTTATAAAGCTTCAGTGAGCCCAAACTGTTCTCAGTAAATCAGCAGGTAACTGGTAACCCCACGGAGTTCTGTTTTTCAGCAGGTGCTGTTGCATGCAAAGTCTGACCCCTGAGCCCAGGACCAGGCTCTGGCAAACACCCGTCCTGGAAAAGCCACAACTCTGCTTCTCTATTTCCAAAATGCATTAACAGGAAACAATGCACAGAATCTGATCTCTCCAGATCCATTCACATGAGAACAATGTGCTATAAACCTCCTACATGGCTGCACTCACCCTAAACTGTCTAAACCAGCTGCTGTTGCACCACCTCTACTCCCACTCAGTACCAGGCTGATGAAAGAGCATCTCCTAAGCATTCCTGACTCTGAGTAAGATATGTAGGGAAAAACAGATCTCATTTTAAGAGGCATCGTAATCAGCATCAAGATCAGTTCAGTGGATGTTTAATGTTTAAAAATAGTAAAAATTAAAAAAAATGGCTGAGAAGATTAGAGAGTTTTCAAAGGTTTAAAACTGAAGTTGGCACAAGCTCAAAGATGCTGTAGAGTTTGTTAAAAGGCAAGAAGCAGGAAGAATTTTAATAACAGATGTTCACTAGTCCATCCCTAATTAACAACATGATGGAGTTCACACTACAGCAGAGTGATTTTGGGTAGAGAAAACACTGTATTGGTAGTAAATAAGTATTTATATTTTATTTGTATTTACACTTGGGCTCAGCACTGCAAAGCACACCCAGAGAACACAAAGGAAACCCCAGAGTTCATTCATCCTCCAGCAGTTTTTGCACTCCCCACTTTCTCCTTTTCCCCTGCCCTGTAGCCCAGACTCTCTGATGCAGCATCACAGCCCACATGCTCCACACCTCCCTGGGGTCCAGAAGGTCAACCAGGACATGGAGCTGAACTGTGCCTGGGGGGATCTGCCTGTCCTGCTTCCCAGCTGCAGCATCAGGCATCCAAGCCCTCTCTGAATCCACACTCAGCTCTTCCCAGAATGAAAATTAAGCAAGGCACACTAACCAGATACAGCCAAAGTCCTCCCAGCACTTTTTGCTAGGCAAGAATAGGGAGGCAGAAACCTGCTGCTTAACTACATCTGCATGCTGCAGTGACCTGCCAAGCCCTGCCCATTCTGAAGGCAGTGGGGTGGCCTTGATCCCTTAAAAGATATTGGCTCTCAGTGAGGGGTGAGCATCTGCAATTAGCAGCACAGACTGGTTCCATCCCTCCCCAGTGCCCAGGGGAGCCAACTGTCAGAAGAGCTCCAGCTGTTTAATAAAGCTCAAACCTGCTGTCTAAAGGTTAGACCCTTCCTGAACCACAGCAAACACTTCAGGTGGCCTGGCTTTGTGGGCCACTTGCACAAAGGACTCTGCATCCCTGTGATTTGATGACAGAAAGTGAAATAAAGTGAATAAAGCAAGAGGCAGAGCTGCTGGGGGTGGGAGGGCAGGGAGCACCCCTGCCAAAGCCTGGGACACACAAAGCACTGACAACACTAAAGGGCAGCTCGTGGGCTGCAGAGGGAGGTGGAGACCAGGAGAGAAACTGCACACAGTAGCAAGAGCTGCTCAACACCTCCAGGCACCTCTGCAGAGGGGAGAGGACAGTGCTGCAGTCCATCCTAACCTAACATGGATTGTACAACACAGAAATACGTGGCAAGCTGGTGTGCACTGTCACAATGGAAAACCTAACCACAACAGGGTAGAAAGGGATGGGGGTGGTGCCAATCCTAAGAGCAGAACTGTGTGCAGCCCCTCAGGGAGGTACCATCCTCCCAAAACAGCCCATCTCCCATGCCGAGCATGGAGCATTCATCCTCGCTCAGAGCAGGCCCTCGGTGCAGCATTCACACTTGTCAAGGCCTTTTCATCCATTTCCCATCTTTCTGGTGTGAAAACAGATACTATTCAAAAGGAAAGAGGTAAAAATCCAGAGAATGGGGAACATTTGGATAAAGGGAGATTGGAGAGACTTTC
Source organism: Dicrurus megarhynchus (assembly GCA_013399195.1). NCBI lineage: Eukaryota > Metazoa > Chordata > Aves > Passeriformes > Dicruridae > Dicrurus > Dicrurus megarhynchus. The sequence continues at coordinate 1,216,576 of VXAD01005464.1, read as the reverse complement.
AGCCGCAGTTTTTGGGTAGATCAGGGAGGCTGCTGAGCTATCAATTTCAGCACATCAGAACCTAAGTGGAGCAAGACTGTTTTCGAGACAGTGGACACAACCATTATTTCTTTTTCCTTTACTCCAAAGTTCCATACCTGCTGTGCAACATCCTGCCCAGGCCAGGGCAGCTGCCAGACCCCAGCACCAGCACTCTGTGGGGAAGCTGAGCTGTTTGTGCTCTCCTTGGAGCCTCCACTGCCTCACTTGGACAAGCAGCTTGTGCTCTGCGTGGTTTTGGCAAAGTTCCACCTGCTGTCAAACCTGCCACCCTCAAGCACGTCCCCAGGGACCTCAGGACCAGCTCGTTTAACTCGAGCCTCTTTTGTACAGACCCTGCAGGGCACCTTTGCAGCAGCACAAACCACAGTGTCCCCTCTGTACCCAGGCCTTTAAAGAGTGATGTTCAGGAACAGCACCCTTCATACGCTCTGTGCCTCACCAAGCTAAAAAAAAAAGTTTAAAAATCACCTTCCACTGCCTGCTGAAGGCTGAGGTGGGGAGATAAGTTTCCTTGGTCAACAGAATTGGGAGAAAGCTTTCCTTTCAAGGAGTCCAGGCTTTCCTGGGCTCTCCCTCTGCTAATAAAAGATTATACATGAAGAAACAACTGCAGCTGAACATCACAAAGCACTCGCTGTCCGTGCTTCTCCCGAGGAGCAGATGCAGGGAAACGGGTCCACGTCTGGAAGGCTCAGAAACCAAAGACACACAGCCCACAGCACTGCACCTGCACACAGGAGGACAGGTTACAGGACCAGCCTCTGGTGAGCTCCCCCTGCTCCTCAGAAAACACAGAAACAAGGAAATGTTCCCAGCATTCTTCCCTTGGGTCTCATTTGAAGACTGCTCTCCCTAAAGCTGAGGTTCCAACCCAGCAATGAGTTTGTAAAGAGAGGAACTGCACAGCAGAACTCAGGACAGCTGGGACAGGGAGGCAACACCCAGCAGGCTGAAATTCCCTTGGAAAGTGGCAGCTACAGCCTGGCCAGCCACTGCCACTGACACCAGGCAGTGCCAAACACTGCCAGCAGCACACACTAACAGTGATGCACTTCTAGAAGAAATGGATGGGTCAGTCTGTCTCATCAACCAGAGGTTAGGCAAAGAGAAAAATGGGAGGAAAGGATGAACACACAGTGCCAATTATTTCTTTATCCTCATTTCAGTCTCTCCACCCCCACCTGGGTCTCTATCCCTTGCAGCCTCTAGCTTTTTCCCCTCCAACATCACACATCACTTTTTATCACTCCTGCCATTTGGTTTCTTAAGTCCCCCTCTTCTAATCAGTGAAAACTTTATCTGTCTCTCCCCAAAACAAAGTCTCAGGGAACTATTTTGGAAGAGATGCCAAGAGCATGTCTTTCTGCTGACAGGCAAAGTCTGAGAAGCTGCCTAGTCATGGTCCTGATGCCCTGTGTGACAGTCAATTCAGTGCATTCACTGATACTTTATGGCATTACAGAGATAACATGAGTTTTTTCAAAAGCTCCTGCTGCCTAATCTCCAGTGACATCTTTAACTCCAGCTGCCAAAACTTGTGCTTACTCATCCATTGTTATCCCCTGTCCCATGTTTTCTGAATGGGAAGTCAAAAAGCTGAACACATTTGAACCTAAACAAGCATTCACTGACATCAACAGCAGCAACTGCTATACATCACTGATGTGTTTTATATTTTAAGGGGAAATGAGTTTCTTGCACTGTATTTCAGCTGTTGCCCTTCCCACGGAGAGGAAGCAGGGTGGGAGTCAGGCAAGGCTGGGGTCAATGCTGGGCAGGCAGGAGCAGACACAGCAGGCAGATCATGAAGAAAGAGCTCAGAGTGATTTTCCACAGAGGGACAAGCTTGAACCAGAGGTAGAAAAACTTACCTAAGCATATAATGACATATTATTAGTATATAGTTACAGTATTGCCGTGGGTAATAGGATAATGTATTTATAGAATAAATATAATAACCACCTAAGCTTTCAGTAATACGTTAGCAGTAACTACAGGAATTTCACACTGCATTCTCTGAGTCAGCCCAAGGTCCTCCCTGGGCAGCTCTGGGCTGGTCCTGCTCCAAAATAAGGATGTTCATCAAATGCACAGAGCTCCAAATGCCCCACAGGCTGCTGCTGCCCATCCCAGGGCTCACTGCAGGCTCTGAGCCCTTCCCAAAAGAGCCACAACCAATGCTACCCCCTGCCCCAGCACAACTCCAGCAGCAGGCCAGCACAGCCCTGTTCACTGGGTTTGCTCCTGAGCATCAAGGTATTGGAGACAGGAACAATTGGGCAGCAGTCATTTTTCCTGCAACAAAAGGGGTTTTTTCATATGTTTCTCATAACATTTTAGCAAATTTTAATCAGTCATTATACAGTTAGAGCAAGTTATTTTAATTAGTTATGATAATTAGTCTCCATTTTTCTGCATGTAGTCTATTATCCCCTCCTATCCCAGCACTATTTTTCCATTACTTTACACTCGGGTTGTATTGCACAAGCGGGACATGAAATATTTACAACCATAACACCCCCAGAAAGTATTGCTTTCCAAATTCAAAAACCAGATCCACTGTAGTCCCACCGAAGCCTTTGATTAATATTATATTTTAACGAAAATCTTGTAGGAAAAAACCCTTTTGAGTCGCTCTTGCTGCAGCTCTTCCCCGCGCCCCTGCCAGCAGCGCCCACAGCGAGTTCTCTCGGGGCGGGCTGGCTCTGAGGGACAAGAACGAGATAAAAGGCCAAAAACGGAAAGGTAATAACGTGAAAGATGGAAAAGGAAAATCCTCTCCTTCCCACCGCCACAAGCTGCTAATTACCTCCACAAGGAGGGCTAATTACCCGGCCCGGCTGCGGAGCGCCTGCGAGGGATTGAAGAGCCGCAGCCGCATCCGCGTTCTCCTCCCGCTCCGCGGAGCCCACGGCCGCCCCAGCCCTGCCGGGACCTGTCCCCCATCGCTGGGCCGGCAGCAGGGCAGAATTCCAGAGGCCAAAAGCAGCTCTGGTGCTCGGGTGTTCTGAGCGCGGGGGATGCGCGCACCCCCAGCGCTCGGGAGCGGCTGTGGCAGAGGACACCCCGGCTGAAGACACCCCGGCTGAAGACACCCCGGAGGGCTCTCCCCGAGCCCCTCGGAGGCAGCTGCTGGCTCCCGAGCCCCGCTCCTGATTCAATGGTGCCACCTGGTGCCACCAGCCCCGGCCCGGACACCCGGCTCCCCCCGCACGGGGATGCTTCCCTCGCATCCCCCGGGCAAACTGGGCCGGCGAGGGCCGGTGGTCGCCTGGATGTCCCGCAGACAGAGATTAACAGAAGTTTGTTTAAAGTTAAACAGTATTGAGTTTGGGGTTTTTTTCTGAAATTAATAAGCTGCATCCACTGGAAAAATATTCATGTGAGAACAGAGCAAAAATTTTGTTACCCTTCCAAAGCGTGGCCATGCATACACCAAAGGCAATTTCAACTAAATCAGGGTGAATTGATAACAGCATCATTTCCTCTACATGGAGGTGGGGATCAAGGTTTACTGCCAGCATTAATTAGGGGAACTAGTCACTTGACTGTGCATTTTTTCAAGGGTTCCCCCGGGTTTCTGGAAAATCAGCCCAGTCTGTGCTTTTTGGGGGTGCACATGACCTGAAAAGGAATCACTTAATTTCATGGCCTCGAGATACAAGAGGGCAATTTCAGTTTTTGGCAAGAGAATGAAGTTGGGCCTGAAAGATAGGGTGCTCATTTAGATCAAAGTCCTGTCCAGCCAGCACAGTGCTGCCAGCTCACAGATCAATGCCCAAGCTGCTTTTTGAGGCTCTTAATAATTGGATTTGATCAATGCTTTGAGAGGCTGCTCATGGCTCACCCCATCTCAGTGATGTTTCCTGGTGAAGGGATGCAGGCTCTGCAAGGGGCTGGGTAGTGACATAATGAACCCCTGTGAAGTGAATTTGAATGCTCAGTTCTTTGAATGTGTTTCCCTATTTTCCCTGTCGTCTTCTTTAAGCACCATTACTGCTCAGCAGCAGTAAATCCATCACCAGGCAGAGTGCAAGGACACAGTGGCAAGGGAAGGCGGCACGCAGGGAGCACGAGGAAGGCGTGTGAGCAGCTTTGAGTGTTTGTGCAGGACTGCACAAACATCAGCCCGAGCAAGGCAGACAACATCCCCCTGCTGCTGCTGCCAGCAGCGCCCCGGACACCCTGCCACAGCTGCTGTCCCTGCCTTGCTGCCTCTCCAGGATTAATGCCACCGTAACTCACATCACACCACGGCCAGGCCGGACACCAGGATCCTCCCAACACCTGTTAGGGGATAGAGAGGAAGGAACAGACCTCTCAGTCCCACCTGTGAAAGGACCAAGAGTTCTTCTAGAGGCCAGTGGATGTAAGAGCCCAGAGTGCCCCAGCTCCCAGCCCTGCTAGGCACAGGCTTCACCCAAATCCCACACAGCACCTCGAGAGCCCTCCCCAGGCAGACCCTGTCCTCTCCACCTCCCTGAGGAGTCCTCAGGCTGCAGATACTCCTGAGTGAGGCTGCACCAAAAGCAGGCGTGACTTCAGTGTGCAGGGAGAGGGGAGTTTCCCTCTCTGCAAGCCAGGGGCAAGGGAGCACCTCCCTGCAGGAGAGGCTGAAGGCAGCAGGGACAGGAAGGTCCGTGCACCCTTTCCCAGAGCAGAGCCAGCCTCACTGGCTGCCAGCAGAGCCAGGCTGTGTTAAACACGACCTGATGCGTTCCCCAGGGTGCAGCAGCTCCGTTCACACGTGGAGACACCGTGCCCTGTGCACCGAGGCCAGGGGACCCAGGTGGCACCCACTGCCCTCCCTGCTGGGGTCCAGGGGCTGCTGCAGGCTCCAGCCCCCCCAAACAGCACCCACACCTTGCTGCAGACTCCACAGCAAAACCCCTCTTGTCGTTTGAAGTTTACCGACTTCTTTTGTCATTTCAATAGCCTCCCTCTCCAGGGATCACCCCCTGAGGGGCACACCTCTGCCTGCCACCACTGCAGCCAAGCTGTGAGGCTGAGACCGTAGAGATACAGAGCCTTTACCACCTCTCACAGGACTCTGCACCTCTGAGTTCAAGCATGAGACACGGGCTCTGGGGATTAACAGGTACTCCCTTGCTTGTGCTAACAGCAGCAACAACTCTCCCTCAGTGCAGCCACAAAATTCCTGCTTTCTGTAGAGATGTCACCTAGCCCTGCTGGCTTCACCTGTGCACTCACTGAGACCAAGGCAAGAAGCTGAGTCTCCAACCCTTATCAAAAAAGCTCAATTTCAGTTCAGGTTCCCAGGATCATTCTCTGGCAGCCCCTAAAGGTTACTTGCTGTGTTTGTGAACTGTTTTGAAGGCACCAAATCTTTCAGAGGAAGGGGAGTAGAAGAAGGATATCGGTTTTAAACAAAGAAGATGAGAAGCAAACTTACACATGCTGACCCCAACAGTTTTTCGAAAACCATGAACAGCTGATATTGCATCAGTTTCCACATGGGGCCCCAGTAGCAGCCCTGGAGCCATGCTGGGTGCTCAGCCCCAAGCACATCCCCAAAGAAATACCCCATAACCAAGGGGAAAGCTCTCTACCACTCACCAGATCGTTGTGAGCTTTACTGAGATCACCAGGCACCTTCAGAGTGATGGAGCAGCTCCCTGGCTGTGGCTGAACTGAAGGCATCCACCTTTACAGTCTGATTCAGAAAAGAAGCAAAGCCCCTGGGCTGAGCTTAAATGGAGCTCCCAGCCCACACTGGGGGGAGGCCCCAGGTGAAGCTGATCAGGGACAATCAAGACCCGTTAGTGTGCTTAGGCCCTGGCAGGAGAGGTGGGTGCTACCCCAGGCTGCAGGTGGTACCCGACCTTTATTGGTCTCCAGTGGCTGCAGAGCTAGAGAAACGTCTCCTGGAGAGGATCCGTGCAGCAGGACCTTACCACCTCTCCAGAATGAGCAGAAGATTTAAAGGAGTTAGGAAAGAAAATCTAGGACACAAGAAACATCCCTCCAATGAGACAAACCAGCCAGGCTTCCCTGCCAGCACAACTGCCCATCACAGCTTCATGTGAAGCCTCCACTGCTGCCAGCCTTAAAGCCCATGAGGCTTCAAAGCCCTGGGACAGCAAAAGCCCCACCACTATCTCACAAAAGAGAAGATTCAGCAACATAAATGTCATTTAGCCAGGAGGAGGGGTGGCAGTGCCAAGCCACGGCTGTGCAGCGCGACAGGGCACTGGCTGGAGCCCCCATGCTGCTGGCACTTGGCTGAGCTTCTCCCACATCCCTGGCTGTGGACTGCAGCGGGGATGGCCCCACCAAGCTCAGCAGGAACCTGTGGTGGGTCCCAGCTCAGCAGGAGCCGGGTGGAGCATCAAACGGGGTGAGCAGGGCGGGTGGGAGCGCTGCAGGCTGGATCCTGCCGGGCAGACGCTGTCGGGCCGGTAGGGACAAACACTGAAGCCATGGAAATCTGTGCAGATCGTTGTGGGGAAAACAAAACCCACTCCAATTCACCTGGGAGACCGTGGGGGAAAGCACGGGGAGCAGGGGACCTGCCTGAAGCTCCGCTCGGCGCACGCCTTTGGCTTTCGGTGGCATCGCAGCACCATCTGTCGGGAAGGCTGGGAAGCCGGCCCGGCTGCTCCGCAGCTCCCAGGGATGCCGCGGCAGGCACGGCGCCCTGCGCACACGGACGGGCAGGGGCAGGGGCACGGGGGCGAGAGCAGCGCCCCGCCTCACCCCTGTGGTTATCAGCCAGCAGCCGGTAAGTGTGTGCTTCCCCCTCCGAAGGCAACCGCCTAAAACCCCACCAGATCTGACGTTCACCCCACACCTGGGCGCTCCTTCCTGCTGCTGGAGCTGGTGACCGCATCGGCAGCAGGGCACAGACGTGGCCCTCAGCGGTGAAATGGGAAATGCAGGAGCCTCCTGCAGGAGATGTCACAGAGGGGTCACCACGCCACGAGCTGCACAGACAGCATGGCTCACTGCAAATTGCTCAGCAGGGGATGGTGGGTTTGCCCTAGGGACAAAATTTAGCTCTTTGTGACCCTTCGGTTGGACACGGTGCTGGTCTTTACACTTGGAAAGGTTGACCTAGGTTGAAACACAAGAAGTACGCACGCATGATGTCTTACTCACGGGAGATCTCTGATGTCCTGTCTGAAATTCAGCAGGGCAGGCCAAGTGGCACAAACCTCCGTTCTCCCTCCCTGCCCACCAGCAGGCTCAGTGCCTTGCACCAGTGAAGCAGCCGTGATGCCAGAGCAAGGGGGTCACCCTGGGAAAGGTGAGCACGCTGCAGTGGTCCTTGCACGCTGAGAAGAGTCCACGTTTGATTTGGGCTGATCACCTACTGCCTGCCCAAACAATTCCAAACTTCGTTTTCACTGAGAAAAGCCCTTCTCAATGGCCTGTGCCAGCTTCAGGGATTTCAGAGCAGTGAATCCTTCCCCGGGGGCTGAGCTCCCACAGCTGGAGCACTCGCTCCCCTGGGCACCCCTGCGATGTCCTCTCTGGGCTGTGCACACACACATTAAACCAGCACCGTCCTGCTGCTGCCGTGGCTGAACTGCCCCTGCCCTGTGTCCTGCAGCTCACTAAACACATTTCACTTAAAAATGTAGCAAAAAGAAGGAGATTTCCGAAGGCTGGATCGGATTAAAGTGCTGCTGGTGGCCCCGCAGAGGCGCTGCCGTGCGGCTGCCGATGGCTCCATCCTCACAGGGGCCGCAGCGGGAGCGTTCCTGCTTCTCTCGCTCCCAGTCAGCAGCACCTGGGCATCCCTGGGCAGGCCTCAGTGTAGGAACCTGGCGGCCCTCCTTCTGCTTCCTCCCCAGCACCTGCAGTGACACAGGCTCCCCTGCTGCGTCCAGATTCTATGGATGCTGAAAAAGCTTCAGCAAGGAATTTCTTCAGCTCTCAGCAGCATTTTGTGAGAGCTCTGTCTTTCCCATGCAGGTAATTCAAAACAATGTTACAGTTCTGTAAACTTCAGCACCTGCTAAGTTGTTTTTCACCATTGTTATGGCTCCAACTAGAAAAACATTTAGAGGTGGGTGCCTTAGAACCTGGCCAATCACCCTAAGGGGTGGATGGCCAAAAGAACCAATTACCTTATGCCATTTAACACACTTTTTGTGAGCTAACATAAAAAAGCCCTCTAAGAAGTTACTAAATCGCTTCGGCCTCCTTGAACCCTGAGCCTGGACTTTGTGTTGTTTCTCCGCTCCACGGTGAGAACAGCGACAAGATTCCTTCTCTGCCTTCTCTGCCTTCCTCTCCTGTTTCCATTTTACGTAATTGGCCATGCCAAAGGAGCCCTTACATAACCACAGCCACCCCAGGCACACGTCTCGAAACACATGCATGCCTCCCCTCTCTGTCAGCTGTGATCTTTTGCACATGGATGGATTCAACCCTTATCCAGGAACTACTAAAAATAAAAGAACCACACTGGCAAGCATCAGGGACTCACAGAGATCGGCATAACAGGTTTTCATGTCTCTCACAGACAGTGTCTGTATACTGGAGCATAAAGACCTGGGCACAAGACATACCAGTGGGAAAAGAATAACTTGCCTTACTCAGTCACTTTCTCTGCATTCAAGCAGAGCAACTTCTCTTAATGAAAATGTTCTTTTTTAATCTTTGCAAGTGCACAGATCTGTGTGCAAGCCATCCAGACAGACCAGGGACCTGCACAGAGGCTAAAAACACTTTGGACAAAGTTACTTTAATCATCTAAGTGATTCCATTGATTTTCCTGGGCTACTTGCATATCTAAATTAATCTGAACATTTGCATGACTTCTGCCCAAAAGTTTACTCTCTAAAAGCATTGGCACAATAACTCGCCATGAGATCAGCTTTATCACTGGCACAGGGAACCACATTGACTGCTCCCATGGATCATTTGCAGGGGCAGAGTATCACTTGCAGATGAAACAGCCTGGAGCCTGTGGTGCAGTGGTGAAGCCATGGGGCACTTTGGCACCAGCCTCAGGGAAAGCCAGATCAGGGTCTAGATAACCAGGGGCATGATCTGATTGCAAAGCAAAGAGATGTTCACTCCACCTGCCCAGGCACTGCAGCCTCACTTCTCTCTGGCAGCAAGACTTTGTAGTTTCTTTTTCTGTTCATCTCCCTCCTCTTACCACGTCCTGTGTGTCCTAGCAGGTGGCTCTTCTCACCCCTGCCATCAGGAACTGCAAAGCTACTGACTCCATGCTAAAAGGAGATGGGATCTGATCACATCTGTTAAAATTATTTTGGCCTAATACAACTTCCAGAATGCTGAAGGCAAACAGTTGTTGGTTCCTTTTTATAGCCAGCATTTCATTTTACAAGGCTCATTGCAGCAGCCCTTCAATATCCACATAGGCTACTAAAGTGTTGTCTGGCCTGAAAATCTTCTTGATTTATGAGATGATATCAAAGCCTTGGACTTGGGAGGCTGTGCTGACATCATCTAATCATGGTCTTTTTGGAAGGATCCCAGATTGTGTTAGGGTTATTGATGGTGACCATGGAGTCACCACACAGAGGCCAATCAGTCACTAATAATTTACTTACATGAATGACTTTTCCAGCCCAGCAATTCAGCTGGCACAGAGATGACAGCAGCTTTCTCCTGCTTGGATCTGGGTAGAGCTGGGCTTTGTCCAGACCTGGACATCAGCTCACTGTCAGCCCCTGGGCAGGACTCCCTCTCTGAGATTCCCAGCAGCGAGGCTGCAGTGCCTGGCACGTGGAGACACCCAGCACTCACAGAGAGGCAGGAGAGAAGGAATTTGGGAACAGGAGATGCACTCTTCTGCACTGAGATGTTTTGTTCTGATATTTTTACTTTTTCTTCTTCTTTTTTTTTTTTTTGTTTTTTTATGAAATGGATGCAATTTGAGTATGACTTAAGTCACAATATTGAATTTAGATTGTCCACACTAGAAAAGTCACCACATTTAGGCAAAACTGTGGTGTTCCTGGTGGAAAAATTCACAGTCATGTGCTCAAGGGCCCTACCTCAGACACACGGGTATTGGGTCGGCACCCGTGGCTGATCTCTGGCTCCTGACTGTGCAGACACCACAATAATCCACATCTCCGGGGTGGCCGAGCGGAGGAACACCGCATCCAGCTGTCAGAAACCACACCGCTCGGTATTTTGACAGAGAGTTTTCAGGCAGCTCTAATAAAAAACCAGAAATCCCCACGAGCCGCCCTTGGCTGCCACCTCCCCAGCCCCGCCCGGCTGCTGTCCTCGGGAGAGCTCGCCGTCTTACGAGCATTAATTAATGAAGCTCCTCGCACGCTTCAGCTGCTTGCCGTGGGGGGAGGCAGGGATTTCTGGATCGCTTCCCTCCCGGCCGAGCTGTCACCCCGCAGGAGCGATGGGGAAATGCGGGTGCGCTCCCGGCTGTAGGGCTGCGGGTCCGGCACAGCTGAGGCGGCCACCGCAGTTTGTGTAAGCAAAACCCAGCACCTCCCTCCTGTTAAGAACAGTGGATGGGCTTTTTCTAAACTGGCTGAGATTCCCAGCAAAGTTATTTTACTTTAAAAGTTCAGCTCTCTAGAATAGGAGAACTGCATTCTGAAGGATCATTTAAGCATTTCATTCTGCTGTTAGCACTGAGACCAAACACCCAGTATGATTCTCGTTTGCATTTTCCCAAAGATACAATTCGATCTCACCCAGTCTCAGTTAAAGCAAAGCAAATGCTGGGCAGGGGTGGGAGGCACCACACAGTGCACACAAGCACTGCACAAACCAAAGCCTGCTTTTCTCCTGAAAGCATCCCCACAAATCCTCCACATCTCTGCTCCCAAATGCTCCCACTGTCACAGGAATAAATGCATGAACTGCAGTGCTAGGCAGGACCGTAGCACACAGCAAACGCCTTGCCAGATTTACAGAAAAAAGGTTGCATAGAATTGTTCATATGAGAGAAGCGGGGCTCATTCAGCTTCAAACGCCATCTGAGTGAGCTGATCACCCATTTCCTCCTGAGGCACAAGCACCTTGCTGACCAAACACAAGCTCACCTCTGAGCCAGCCGTCCACAGCCCCAGTGTCAAAGTCAGGAACGGGGATCCGGCAGCTGTGGTCCAGTACAGAGCCCACGGTGCCCTGCAGAGCCTCTGCACAAACACACAGCAAGGACATGAGCCTTGACAAAAATGTGCTCCTAATGCTGGGGTGACACTGGGCTGCCACTGGCAGATGCCAGGGGTAACCCTGCAGACCCAGGGACCAGCACGGGAGGATGCTCTGGATGGGATGCAGCCTGATGGTTTCAGTGCACTGCTTAGCAGCAGTTTAGGTCAAAATGTTAAATTCACCCCAATTTTTTAGATTTGGTTCAGTATAGAAAAGTCTCTTCAGGTTGAACAACAAATAATGTTTTAGTAACAGCCCCATCTTTTGTGGTCAGTCACCAGCCTCCCTGTTCACCCCATACACCCCCCTCGTCTACCCAACCCTGCTCTTCACTTTTGCTGTGGGGTTTCAAACCTGCACTTGGAGATTTTATTTTGCCATCTTTATTTCCCACCTTCCTTGCCCTTCTCATGTAATTGATACCATTAGATCCAAGCACTGTGATGCTTCGTGGGGCTGTTGTGAAACCAAAAGCCCTCTGGCTTAGGAGTCCTCCTCAGCAAGCTTTCCCAGCTCCCCCAGTTACAGGGAAGTAAAGCCGGGTCAAGTCAACAGCACAGCCTGCGACAGCACAAAGCACCCATCTCTGGGGATAAACAAGTTATTTGCATGCTTTTTCACTCTTCACCATCATGCTCTCCAGGCACTGTAAATAGTAAAACAAAGCCACGCTTCATCCTGCTGCCCAGAGGCCTCCATCTTCTCAGGGTGCAGTGGCAAACAACAGGCAAGAGAATTCTGTCCCAAATATAAACAAAACAATTATTCAACCCAGTTGTTTTTTGTTTTTTTTTTCCACATGGGTGTACAAATTCACCTGCCAGATTAGGAAAGTATAAACATGATGTGGGTGCACAGCTGTGTGCAGCACCTGGAGCTGTGTGTGCAGGAGGCTGGAGCTCACACCCCCCCAGGAGTGGGACCCAGGTCAGAGCTGGAAAATACCTGCAGTGCCACGACAGCTGAGGGACTTGCTGACCAAACACCGTGCTGCTTGCACCCACTTTGGCAAAATCAAACACTTTAAATGCACTCCCAGGCTCCAACCTCCGGCTGTGGCAGCCCAGCTCCTGCCCCAGGGCACGGCCCCTGGTCCTGCCTGCCAGCTGGGAGCACTCCAGGGCTGGGGTGCACAGCCAACAAATGCTGCCCTTCCAGGGATGTGCAGAGACCCCATTTAACCACAGATTTCCTGCCTGTGCAGCACCTGCTTGGTCACCGTTCCTTAAGGCCAAGAGGTTCATGAAATGCAACCATTAATATTTCTAAAATGAAGTTTATCATTTTCTTTCTGTTCAGTTCCTTCATTTTAGATCCTGAAGATATAAAGGGCCTTTATTCTTCCCTACTGTAATATTTACCTCAAGGAAGAGCAGAAACCAGAAGGCAGCTGGAGGAATCTGACCCTCGATGGCCAGGACTCTCAAAAACATCAAATGTCCTCCAAAGCCCCTTTCAATATCAGCCTGAGCCTGAACAAAACAAAATCCATCTGTGCCATGTAGGAGGAACATCAGCTGGCCAAAGGGAGGGGGAGGAAAAGGGCCACATTTTCACAGCTGTGTTTGCCAGGTAGCTTTGTTAATGATAATTTTATCCACAGCCCCACCAATCTGGCCATGTCTGGTGACACTGAGTGCCCCTTCAAAAGCTGCTGTCTCGTTGTGTGCCTCTGACTCTCCAGTTTTCCAAGTGGCTGCAGTGAGGATAACCTGCCCTTCCACAGCTCCAGGGGAGGCAGAGGAAGGACCCAAAGTCCTGCCCAAGACGCAGGAGGGAGCACGCTCAGGCTGCTTCTGGTCAGCAGGGCAGTGGCTCCTATAAAGGCATCCTGAGAAATGAGTGTCTCTGGCCTTTCATTGCCTCTCAAAGTGTGACAGCAGTGGCATCCTGCACCAAAGAGAGGGGCTGAAAGGTGCAGACCTTTGAATTAGGTACACCTAAACCTCCCCCTCATGGTGAGTTCCATGAAGAAGATCAAAAGGCTCCTGACCTCAAACAGCCAGGCATCACCTGAAAGGGAAAAGAAAAAAGACACTTAACCTTCTAAACAAATTCAAAGTGAAACTATTGGTGGCAGAACACGCTGCCCTCTGCCTACCTTATTTCAAGGCCTGGCTGCAAGTCAGTGGTGTCTGAGCTGCAGCCAGCTCTGCCTGTCCAAGTGCATCCCTGGGGAGCCCCAGGCCTGGCTGCTTGCTGCCCACGCCTCTGCAGTGTCCTGATCTCTGTGCTGAGCAGATCCTGCTCCGGGCTGTGCTCCCTTGTCCTGCCCAGGTCTCCGACCTTCCCTCTGAATGTGCTCAGCAGCACCCCAGGGAAATGGCAGCCACCAACCCCTGCTTCAGAGAGAACACCTGACCCAGTCCCTGCCTTAAGGAACACAAACAGAACTGGACATAGCACAACACAAAGAGAAACAGGGAACAAAAGGTATTGTTTGTGACAAAGGGCATGACAGATCCCCCTCTGAACCTCCTGAGTTCTCCTGCACTTCAGTGCCCTCCAGTGTTGCTTACCCTGCGGGGTGGGGGGCTCCCAGCGACAGGGTGGGTGCTGTGCTGCACACTGCAAGTCGTGCCTGAGTGTCCCCAGCAATCAGCACCTTCTCCCAAGCTGCCCAGCTCAGCTTGTGGGGTCCCCCCTCTCCTCCCCAGCCAAAGGCAGCATTCCTAAGGGCAGCTGCCAAGGAAACATCCTGCATCCATAACACAACATCTCCCTCCTCAACAACCTCAGTCAAAAGTGCTGTGCCTTGACCAAGGCTCAGCAACAGCAACTGTGTGAGCCCCAAGCCATGGGCAAGCGTTCATCACCTAACTCCGAAATCAAAGTCCAGTTACCAGTCCCTGGCAGCTCTGGGACTGTTTCTGAGGGAAGGCACACGAGCAGGACGGGCTGACCTCGCTGTGGTGGCCCTATCACCAGAAACATCACCGAGTCCAGACAAGCTTCAGGTGATGAAAACTGTACTGTAGCACAAGGACTCTCTTTCTGACCTTCTCTTCTCCCTTCTGCTGAGATACATCACTGCATCCTCACAGCCTGAGCAGTCCCTTTGCTGGATCCATTTGTGACGTGTAATGTTTTCACCCAAACTCCATTTCCTTCCTTCCAAAGCACTAAGATTTGCTTATGACTCAGCCTCAATAAAACACACAGCAAGGACCATTAAAATGAATGTTCAGTGCAGGGATAGAACTCACAGGCTGCATTCTTTAGGCTGGAGTCTCCACTGCCCTTTACTTACCCTCAACAAGAATATTGACTCACTCTGGGTCTCGGTGCAAAGGAAATCTACCAGCAAAAGAGCAGCTTTAAAGGGAATCTATCTCCTTGTGATAAACAAAGTGATATCTGGGACTGCAGAGGCTGTGTGACAGCCCTGCAGAGCCCACGCTCCCAACCTCCTTCAGGACTGAGGGCAGCAGTGCTTCCCAACCATCCCCTGCCTGAACAGACATCCCAGCAGCTCCGAGGAAATCACTTGCTGGGAAGTGTGGGCGGAAGGCAGAGAAGGAAGCCACGGGGATTTTTTCTACTTTAGCATTGACAAATGTGAAAAGAGCAGTTCAGCAAAGCCTCGTTTATTCTCAATGAAGCTGGAGAGGCTGTGGTTCCTCCCTGCTGGTGTTTGAGAGCTGGCCCCAGGGTCTACCTGGTGGTGAGCCAGAGCTCTCCCAGTCCTCTGGGCACGGAATGGCCTTGGAGTGCTTTGCTCTTTACAACAGGGCATGAGGAGTGAGTAGGGAGGTAGCTGGGGGAGGTAAATGGCATTTTCTGTCCTGTGCAGGGGTGGAGACTGAGACTCAGCATCCTGTGTTAATCCACCAGTCAAAAGTCTCTCACGGTATGCATTTGAAATCTGATCCTAAATTCTCTGAAGTTACGCTTTTTCACTGGATTTAGTGGAATTTCACACAGCCTCTAATCTCTCTGGTTTTCTTTTTAAGCAGCCACTTTCTTTCATAAGACAGACATCCAGGCACCCAGTGTTCTCTGACAACAATAAAGCTTGTAAGTGTCCAAGCACAAGAGCAGAGTGAAGGGAAATAAAGGGAAATAATTATAAAGCCCCCCAAAAAACAACCAACCGAAAAAAACCCCACCAAACAGATAATTCCAATTTCTAATAAGAAATAAAAATATGGCCACTTTGCATAAATTCAGTGCTAGGGATTGACTCCAGACACAGTCAAAAAGTATCTTTAAAGTGCATGAAATCTATTTTTTACAGATGTGAACTAAGAGGCTTATGGAAAAACATCCGTAATAAAAATCTCTTCTTTAAAGTTTCAGTATGACATGTGGCACTGAACTTGAGGGTTGCTTTAGACATGCTTTCAGGCAGCAATACCCTTGTGTAACACCGAGTGAGCTGAGGATAATTGTAATGAAACAGCCCCTATGGCACCAGCTCTCCTTTCCTCCCAGCAATCCTGCAGGATGCTGCTAACACAGCTCAATTATGTAAGAAAAAACCACAGATTCATAGGTGGGACTCTAAAGAGTGGGGCTCCACTGCAATCACAGGTGCAGTTCAGCACAACAGAACTCATTTCTGTGCCTGAAACAGAAAAATCACAACTGAACACTGCATTTCAGGCACTGCAGTAACCTGCTCTCAGGTCTGTGGGGGAACAGGGGGGCACTCCCCAGAATGAGGAGAATAAACCACCCTGCAACCCCTTATTCCAGCTGTGAATTCTGACTTGCTCAGATTTACAGCAGCTGAGATTCTGGCCCAAAGACTGGCAAAAAAAGAGCTCTCAGTGACAACAGATGGAAGGGCAGGACAAGGACAGGGCTGAAAGAGCTTTTCAGGGCAGTTCTTCTCCTTTCCTGTGAAAGCTGTAGTGCAGATCTTCAGCAAAGGTCCTTTGATTCCTGTTGAGCTCTACTGGTCAGTACAAAGATGTGACCCTTTCTTAAGGTCCTCTTGTATCCGTGGTCTAATGTGGCAAAAATCCACCAGAGGCAGGGTAAGCAGTCTGTTTTTTCCCTTTATTTTTTCCCCTTTCCCTTGCTTATTGGTCATGGCTTGGTTTGCTCTAGTTAAGTTTACTGGAACCAGCATTTCACTCCACGTGTTCACTGTGATGAGATCCTGGTTTCCTTTGCGTTAAAACTCCATGAAATTTGGACTTTTGTAAATGAGGAAGCTTTCCTGGTGTGCCCCCATTTACAGAATTACCATCCTGTTTAGAGTTAGATAAACCAGGAACATCTCAACGTGTAATTTCTAAAGGCAAACCCGAGCATTTAATCCATCAGCTTCTGAGGTTGTTCCCGAGATCCTGGCGAGCTTCTCCGTGGCCAGCAGGTGACAGTCTCAGCAATAGAAACCCCGAGCACATCACGAAGAGGGGATTGTTCAATCATCTGTGAGGATGCAAACGTTATTTTTTTGGTTTTAGATACCTAGATAGTCCACAACTGGGGGCAGTATTTTTCACCAAACATGCCACTAAAGAGCAAGGCCAGAAAAAAATTCCAGGTGTGATTTCCGACCTCCCTGAGGAGATATTAGAGATAAAGGCATTAATGACACTGCATTCAAGAGGTACCAGCATCATTCTTAGCAGCATTCAGAAAAAACCCTTTACACCTCAGCATAGGTGTGAAACCAGCAGATGTAAATAAAAGCACTTATAAATCAAGCCCATTTGAAGCATAAGTGCACTCAAGGGTGGCACAGTTACACTGAGGATATCTTTAATGTGCTAAGGAGGGAACGGGATGTAGAGGATCTCTATGTGCATTGTAGGTGACTGCAACATTTTCCTGCAGCAGTAACTCTAAGAAACCTCACTGCACCCAGCACCATCCACAGCTACACAGCAGAAGGAAGCTCAAGGCTCTGCAGCAGAAGTTGCTCTTCTTGGCCAGGGTCACTATCTCCCCAACACATGCAGTTTTAAGGAAGTTTTGTCATGCTCAGAACAGAAAGCCACACATCATTTGCTTGATCAAATTTATTTTAATACAATACTTTTTAAATCTAAATGGTTTGGGCAGTTCGAGATTTATCATTTCCCCTTCTCCCCTTCTCCTCACTTACCCCATTTGGTGACTCAGACCCGTTTCACAGAAGGCTGTGGAGAGCAGACTCTGCCCTGGGCAGTGCAAGGAGCGACGTGTGAGAGCTCTGCAGCAGCAGAGAAACCATCCCACGGTGGTCACACAAATCTCGCTGTCTCCTTGGTGCTGCCAACCAACGGGAGCACCAGGATTTGTATCCTGCCCTGAGAAAAAGCAGGGCATGTATTAGGCAAACTAATCACGCTGCAGGGATTTGTGTGATGAAAAGTACCTCAGCTCGAGGGTCAGAAATGGTGTGAATCAACCACACACCACTGCCGGGGGCAAACTCACCTGGTGTCTCCTTATTCTCGTCTGTCCTACTCGTTATTGGGGTATCTCAGCATCTAGGAACAGACAGCAGAGCCTGGCCACCCCACGATTAAGGCACACAGTCTGTCTCAGGGCACTCTGAAGTGATTTACACAGGGTTGGCTTCCCCCTGTGCCGTGCAGCCCTCTCGGTGCCTGGGGCCCCTCCGCGCTCCCTAATGCAAACAGAGTAATGCAGACTTAATGATCGCTGTCATTTCCATGTGCCTACTGCTGATCTCTTAATGAAATATTCCACTTAAATTGCACTGGCACAGGCACGGTTCTGTGCTGGCAGGAGCTGCAAAACCGGAGCACCCCGTGAAAAGGTTGTGCAGGAGCCGCCGCACAAAGGAAAGCTGGAAGTGAAACACTGCTCCACTGTTTCTGTGCCTGCTCCTGCAATAGACACAGCACCTGCCAGGCTTTCTGAAGGCTAGGGAGACAACAGAGGATGGAAATTGTCTTTTTTAATCTCAGGTTGGGACATGGGAAAACTAGCTGAAACAAGGATGACAGCCTGTGGGGATACGGATTTGGCACTCACGGGTGGGTGAGTGGTGTCCGCTGCTGTAACAGCCTTGCTCCCTCCTCTCAAATCCTGCTGGGAGCACTGCTGCAGAACAGAAACACTGGGAACATGCAGCACCACACAGACTCTTTGTTTACCTATTGTCACCAGCAGTAAACCAAATATTGGTGGGGGGAAAGCTAAAAATCTGTTCAATGGCCAAGTGTGTGTTGTAGGAAATAGAAGTGAAATTACTGAAAAGCGGTGAGGTTTTTAAAAGCTGACTATACTGTGCACTCAGCCTAAAATAAGGACAGATGGATACCATGCATGTTCTTCACTATTACAGAGATGAACAAAAGCACTGAGCTGACCCCTCTTTAGGCCATCAGCTCTGGGAGAACTGCATGGCATAAGTGGAGGTCTCTAAATTTCGCCTTTACTTTGGCCTTGCACACCTCACCCCTTCCCCAGTCCCCTCTGAGCACTGATCACATGGAAGCAGTTGCTGGCTACAGGCACTGCAGGGTCCCAGGAACTGAGGTAGGAGTAGGGAGCACCATCTGAAATCAGGGAATTCACACAGTCTGCCTGGGTCACAGCACCCACTCCATCCTTCTACCTGCTCTGTCAAGGTGAGGAAATGCTGAAGGTGCTGATGAGTTAGTGGTTGACTGAGCATATTTTTCAAAGCTAACTAGGTGGAAAGTAATGCAACAGGAGCTGTGATTTAGTCCAGCTGCTCTACCAAGCCCTCCTATAATTTCCTGGATGATTTGGAGTCCTGTCCTACACTTTTTCACGATAGCTAACACTAAAAACTGCTTCAGCAGGAGAGAAATCAGCCCTATTCAGTACTGATCCACTAGTAATGGTTGAGAGGGGCATTATCTTCCCTGTTCTATCCGTACAAGGCAAATGGGGGAGGCGGTTTCCTTCAGGGAACCAGGGCTGTGTGAGAGACACAGGAAGAAGGGAACAATGCCCAAGATTTGCATTTGCTGAAGGGCTCAGTACATTGCTCCCTTGTGAGCCGGCCAAGAGCGACAGCACATGAATCCTTGTGATTCATCCTTCCCCCTGGTCTACCTCGCTGTATCCAGCATGGCACAGAGAACTCTGTGTGTTTATTTATACACAAAAAGGTCTTTACTTGGTACTGCAGTATTTGGGTGCTTGGCTCAGGCTCCCATGATGGAGCAGGGGTACAGACTGATCTGTTGAATCAGTATTTTCCACTTTTCTGCCAGACTGCTGGGTGATCTTGGGCAGTTTACAGCAACTTCACCTCTCACCACCCCAGTTTCTGTAAAGTTATCCTGCTTAGCTTTGAATGGAGCGTAGCTGTCGACTGATGCAAGGGCAGGGTATATTGTTTAGATGTGACACAAAAAGCCGGTGCCTAAAACCTGAAATCAGCAAGATAGTGAAATTGAGAAATAAAAGAGCAGAAATGTGAAATCGTTCCTCTGCCTCAGCTTTTCTCCCCCCGCTGCCCTGCCTAATCACAGGCAATTACAGCCCAGCCCCACCGTCTGATTTACTCCATGTCAGCCATGCTGAGAAGTTCAGGTTACCCCCCAAGGCATCATAAATGACAGGTAAATAAGCCCACGCATGTTAGGAAGAGTCTCTTTAAAGGTTACAGTTCTGCTGTGCTGAAGAATGCACGTTTCAGGGCAGATATTTCCCTTTGGAAGGCTCTGGATACGGAAACCTGGCAAGAAGGGCAGATGTTCAGGAAGGACACATTCCGGGCGCTCCCCGCTGCTGATGCCGTGTCAGCTGTGCCTGCCCAGGCTGTCGTTAGTGGTTTAAGTGGAAGCACAACCCAGGGATGCAGGGATGCATAACCCAGCGATGCAGGGGTGCATCACCCAGGGATGCACGGCACAGTGAGGCCGCCGGTCATGGACGTGTCAGCCAGATGGACTCTAACCGGCTGAAAAGGCTCATGAGTTTCTGCTGTTCATGAACATCACACGCAGAAGCTGTCTTTCCCTCCTACAAATAACTCCTCCTGGAGTTTGTAGGAAGCCCCGTCTAAGGGTTATGACTGTCTCCGAGTTAAACTGTGGAGAAGCTGAAAAGCAGGACACCAGCTGCCCACTGGGAGGTGGGAGGCAGACACGGAGCAGTGCCCAGCACGGCCTTTGCAGGACCTCCTGCGCTCGCAGGGGCTGCTCCCGCGTGTGAAGTGTCACTTGCACCTTACACAGGCTCCCAACGTTTTCTCTTTCAGATGTTTGTTTAGCTGTTGTCTCGGGCTGTGGCAGGTCGGAAGCTGCATCTGGAGAAGGTTTGAACGTACCCAGCCCCTTTCAAAATCCCCCGTTGTCAGAGGGCTGAAAACCCCCTGACCTCTGCAGACCCACACCTGGCCATAGGTGTGTAGATGCCCGGCCAGCCTGCTCGGGAGGGGGTTCCCAACCCTCGCTCTCGCACTCATTTGCGGAGACAGGAGCAGGCAGAAATGCCCGTCTGTGTGCCTGCTCCCGCCCCTGCCCGTGTCCTGCCCTCGTGTCACCTGAGCACGTAGGGCTGCGGCCATGCGTGTGTCCCCC
The DNA here is from genome assembly GCA_013399195.1 of Dicrurus megarhynchus. Lineage (NCBI taxonomy): Eukaryota > Metazoa > Chordata > Aves > Passeriformes > Dicruridae > Dicrurus > Dicrurus megarhynchus. The sequence goes on along the minus strand of VXAD01005464.1, from coordinate 1,195,934 downwards.
TGTGCCAGTCTGCGCTCACAGCGCCGATACGTGCCCGGCTGCACAGCAGCGCGCCGTGACGGGGTGGGGTGGGAGTGTGGGGATGTGGTAGTGAGTGTTTGAGGGTGAGGGTGAGTGTTTGAGGGTGAGGGTGAATGAGTGTGAGTGTGCGCCCACCCCCTCGCCGTGCCCCTCTCCCCTGGGAGCCGGGCAGCTCCGCGCAGAGGGCTGGCGGACAGAGCTGCCCCGCCGCCCTCGGCCGCAGCAGACAGCGGGTGAGCCGGCGGCGGGCGGGGGGGACAGCGACCCCGGGCCGGCTCCGGGGGTACCCCCGGGGTAGCGCTGCGGGCGAGGGGGACGTAGCGGAGCCGTTCGCGCGGCTCTGCGCCCTGCGCTGCCCGCAGAATT
>VXAD01005464.1:1085356-1195484 GCA_013399195.1 Dicrurus megarhynchus | reverse complement strand
AATCCTGGGGGGGGATTAGACGGGATATAGGGCAGGACGGGGGCGGCTCGGAGCAGGGGGCTGCGCTGCGGGGAGCGGGGCGGAAGGCTGGCGAGGAGGGCAGTAGAGTTCAGAGAGGATGGGGAAGAAGAGCGGGGACAGGCGGGGGAGGGAGAGACGGGAAAAAGAAACCGAAGAGAGAAATGAGCGAAGGGACAAAAGAGAGGAGGCTGAAGCGGGGTAGGTACCGTCCGGGAGGAGGAGGTTGCAGGCGGATTAAAGGGAGCCCGGAGCGGAGGCAGCCGCACGGAGGGGCCGCTTGGCCTCGCAGCGCGGCCGTACGCGGGGTGGTTGTAGCCAAGCCCGGCACCTCATCGCGTTCCCCAGCGGGAGCTCAAGGGCAGTGACAGGGAAGAGGCCGAGGGGGAAGAGCCTTTTGTTGGCCCCTGGCCGCCGCGGTCCGGTCCCGGGGCTGGCGGGAGCCCTGGCTGGGTGCGGGTGCGCAGCAGTTTTCTCTCTAGTTAATTAAAAGCCCTGTCTCTGTGTTACCTCTCCGCGAAGCCACGCAGAGAGAGGATTTAGCACTTATGTGAACCCTTTGTTTACACCTGCCCTAATGTTTATCCCAGGGCTAACAGGATTTCCTGCGTGCTGAACCCAAACACGCAGTTTGGTGATCAGCGCTGGTACCGAGTAGCTGTTTATCGGGGATACCCTTGCTGCTTACCTGCAGGGAGTATCAGGGCTGAGGTGTTGTCTCGCTACATCAGGAGAAATCAGGTGACAGAACCATCTGCTAGAAGGCTATGACGTGAATAGAAACAGTCTGAGAACTAGCAAAGAAAATAAAAACGTTGATTACTGTTATTGATTGCTATCGGTTGTGAATTCAACACCAGGCACTATGGTCAGAAGTATCTAGGCACACGTGATGCACAGATTCTGACCAAAGGGAAATGAGCTCCTAAAAAATTAGAAAGATAATTTCATAGGATATTCAGCATCACAAAGTATTTCTAAGTGAAAGCAATACTTTTTGTACATGTCCTTTTTGGAGTGGGGTCTTGCCTTCTGTAACCGTGAGGCTGTAACAGAGCATGATGTGTATCTAATGCAGGGGCTGTCAAAATCACTGCTGTATTTTTGCCTACAAAGCACAATTGCACTATTAATTGTTATTCTGGAAATACACACATCTCTTGAGTAGTCTGATCTCAACTTGGCTGTTGCTGCTGTGTTATCAGTCCTGGAGCTCATTCTTCAGCTCTGATCAAAAGCAGCTGGCAGAGATCCTGTGTTGTGATTAATTCCTCACTCACCAGCATCTCTCCACAACACTTTGTGGTGGGGGCGGTTTGCTTTTGCAAGTTGCACGGTGAACCCTCCCTCTGCCTGTGTGGCAGAGCAGGTTACTATTTGTGCTACTATTGCTTGTATTTACTAGATTGTTTTTCTTCTCTGTGATTGGATGCGTCTCAGTTGACTAACACTGGGACTCCAGGTACAGGAGCAGATATTACATGAACAGCCTAACCTTAAATCTTTGTGTGATTACAGATTTATCCTGTGTATATGTTCTGTAGCAGCATACAGCAGTGTCTTTTTGATCCCTTTGCAAGCTTTGGTCAGAAGACTTTAGCTACAGAAAGCCTCATTGATTTTTAACTGTGACAACTTTTTGATGACAACTGTGAGATTTTCTGTTTCTGCTTAGTTGCTTGTAATTGTAGTTTGTACCCGCTGGGGCAGCTTTGTGTCTGCAATTTCTGTAGTGAGTCTATGCCAGATAATGTAATGAAGGGGACCTCACTCTAGAAAATAGTGGAGTTATTACAGCTGCCATTGAGAGCAGATTTTGAGCCAAAAATTGAGTACTGGATTTGAAGCTGTCCTGCTAATTGTTTGGTGCTTTTGCCTAAAATGTGTAAGGCTTATTGATTAGAATATTGACTGCAAGTGTTCCTGATTGCTCTGGTTTCAGGTATGTTGCCTTAATGGCTCTACCGAAATAAAATTTTGGAGAGGAATCTGGGAGGAAAAAAAAAAAATCTCAAGTTGCTTCCCTTCCCTGTGAACAGTTCATTGGAGTACACGGGGGATGTGTGGGTGCCACTGACTGTGTCTGTGCTGGAATGTTTCCCTGGCGTTCCTGTGTTGCTGTAGTTCTCTGGCAGGAGAAGTGAAGTGCCAGCCCAATAGAGCGCTATTGTTACTACCGTGAGGTTGCATAACTTTGGTAAGAGCTAATCTAGACATAAAGAGGTAAAAATACTCTTCCTCTACAGTTACTGCTTTAGGTAACTGCCAGCAAGAATGTGCAGAAAAATTTTACTACAAAATCTCAAGAGATACAGAACTCTGCCATCCCACCTACTGCACATGCTTGAGGAAGATGCTATTTTAATAAAGCCCCCATATTGATGTGTTTCTTTTTTTCAAAAACAACTTTTCTGGCAAAAAAAACCTTCTCGCTTTTCCCTTAAAATGATTGAATCTGTGGTTTTAGCTAAAGTTGTGGTATTCTCTTGCCAAACTTGTGTGTTGTAATGCAGTGTTTTCCCTTGTTCTTACAACTGTCTGCTCAGTGCTGAGTACCAGCGCTAGAAAGAGGATTTTTTGGCTGGTAATGTCTCGGGGGGTAGATTATTAATATTGCCTGTTTTTACCGAGTCAGGCAGAAATTGACAGTAAGCAGGTTGGAACCAGACTGCTTTATTGACAGCAGTTAGGAGGAAAAGATTCCTCCTTTGGAGACTTCGAGCCCTGCTTGCCAGCTGTGGTCTGGGCAGGATCTGGTGTTTAGTGAGACTCACTGACATGGGGTAGGAAATTATTTCACACCAGGAATGCCTGTCAGAGGTCCTAGAGATTTCTTGGTCAGTACTGTGGCTGTCTAGGACCTTTCTAAGAGGACCACTGGTCATCTCCCATCAGCTTTCCCAAAAGTAGGAAGTAACTTGGGAAAATTCCTCTGGAGTTGAACACCTCTATATTTCAGAATACATATTTTGAATTCTGAATATATTTTGTCACTGCTTAATTCCCCCTTTCCAAAACTAACCACTTCTTCATGGAGGGGGAAATACTCAAACTCATTAACCCTCCCTTCCCCCTCCCAAACACTTCCAAATAGGAAGAGGAAACAAATGATGGCCTGACAATGACTGCTTACCCATGCAGCACAATCTCCATGGAAACAGACTGTCCTAGAATAGCTCAATCACATGAGGGTTACATGACATGAATAAAGTAACCAGAAAACTGGAAAATATCTTAGAACTGGGGATACTCACACTTAATTCATTACCCCCCAGGTCTTTGGAGAGTAGCTAATAAACAAAGCCAGTATTGAAAGCAATTTAGTCCATGTTCCTCATAATGTGTAAGTGATGGGATAGTGGAAAATTAACATGACCCTCACTTAAGGGCTGTTTATTGTTTCTAGTTTGGGTGACATTTAGAATGAATTTGGAGTCATTTTCCACATGACCTCCTACTTCTTGAAATGGTACCACTGGCTTGGAGTATTGCCTTAGCAGATCCCAGTGGATTTCCTCCCTTGGTGTCAGCAGGCACTGACCATTTCACACTTTTTTGGATGTTTCAAACACACTAAAGAGGAAATTCACTAGTTGCAATAGGAATTGCCTGTGCATAAAACAAATTGGAGAACTATCTTCAGAATGTTTCCTTCTAGTTAATTATGTACTCAAAGGGCAAGGAGATTTATTGAGCGTAACCATATTCCATGCAAAAATGAATATATTTCACTGATGATTAGTTTTCTGTCTGTAAAGTCAGTGTTTTTAACATGGGTGTTGCGACAGAGTCATTGAAGAACCTGTTACACAAATCAGGTACAAACAAGTGTATATTCTACCAATTCGCCATAAAGCAAATTACAGATAGGTAGAAAAAACAAATCATTTGCCCGTAGCAGGTCATTGCATCGTTAGAACATTGCAGCCCTTCCAACGGTGCAAAGATTAATTTCTGTGGGCTGGCAGAGATCGCCCATTACCTGTTTCCTGTTTGTCCAAGCCCAGATCACACTGTTTGTCACAGCTTCCACTTCTGAGATGAAGGTTTGTAATGGGATGTTTTGTATCCTGTGTGGGTGAAGACCCCAGAATCACTACACGTTTATATTGGCACATTTGCTGTCTTGGAGCCCCTAATAGGAAACATCAGAACCTCCATTATCTGTCTCCTGATAGAGGCCAAAAATGGTTATTGGTCGTTACACAGTGAAACATTAGTTTGAAGATTCAGATCCTCAAGATTTAACTTTGGTCATTACAGGACTGTAAAGCACAGGACTGTGATGCACAGGAACATCCATCGTTCTCAGCTCTAAGAGACTCAGTACAGTTTCAGACAGTCTGTGTAAATTGTTTTTGTGCTGGTTACGACCGATCGTGCTCAATGCAACATTGCACTGCTCCTTTAAGTTGTTTCCAACTCTCAGTGAAGTTTTGCAAGTTCTCATTAAAAGCAGTTCTAATCTACGAAATCTCTTTGGACAGGTAACCGTGTAGGGCTGTTGTATGGCTTACAAAAGAGCTACTGATAGTTTCTCTGCTTTTCACTTTGCATCCTAAACACGTCCCATGAGCTGTGTGACTCACACTGACTGACGTTACTGCCTGCTCCCATGGTGCTTTCCTTCCTCCTGGTCACACAGCTCAAGTGGGAGTCTGAAACGTTCCCCCCATCAGTGAGGAGAATCCTGCTGGAACCTGCAGCACTAACTGCTAGTGAAGGTTAACAGAGTCAGGTTTCCTATCTGCTCCATGCAGTGTTTACTCCAGACTGCCTTCACAGGGAGGCTGTGGCCGAGGCAGACTGGGAATTAAAGGTTGCATTTTTTAACAATCTCCTTTGCTCTGCTTTGCCTAATGAAAGCAAATGCCATAACATGTATTTGTAAAGCACCTAACTCATGTTCTTCCTAAAACTAAGTTAGGCTTTGTCTAGGCTTTTGGTCCTGATGGTCAAGTGGGGTGTGTGTGAAGAGTTTACCATTGCCCACTCTCTGGATCCAGGAAAGGGACGCTCTGGTTTTTGTTTTTGGCTTTGGACTTGCTAGGAAGCACAATGAGGCATTCATTTTTGATTAGTTGATTGATGACTCTGCATCTGAGCACCATTGTCAAGAGTATGGGATTTTTCTAGGCTACCATTCCCATTTCCAAATGCAATGTAATATCTGGGCTTTGGAAGAGGAGGAAAGAAGTGAATATGATAACTGCCTATTAGCCGAGCATGAAAACAGGATTTTTTTTTTTTTTGAAAGTACAATGTTTATTTTCCTTGGGTTGCTTTATCCTTTAAAAAGAATAATTTAAAAAGTGGTTTTGACTCTGCCTTTGTTCCAGTAAAAGGAGCAAGGCTGTGGGACAGTCTCATTGTGATATAGCTTACACTTGCATCAGGCCCAGTGCAACTTACTACACACACTTTAAACACCTTGATTTGAATGGGGTATTACATTTAAACACGTAGTAAGTATCTAAGTATTGTAGACCATGTAATATTTGCAACAGGATACATAATTTTTTCTGGCTGTGTTTTAGGCCATTTGCAGGGGCAGAGTTTGGAAATGTTGTTTTCAATCTGTGCAAACAGAGCAATGAGTCATTTTGCATTCTGAGTACAACATGCAAAAGCTGCTTTTGGGAGGGCAGTGAAGGGGGCTGGGGGGAGGATGTGCCAGCTGCAAATCCAGGGCAAAAACTGTAAACATGGGCTACTGAAACCAGCTGGGCTTCAGTGGCTGTGAAATCCTCCGGACTGAGCTCTAGCTAAACAAATATTTTGTTGTCTCAGACAGAAAAATGAAAACCTACCCAGCCATTGGTTTCTTCCTCCTCTTCGTGATCAGCTATGGCTCTTCAGAAAACTCCAGCACTCCTCGAGGGTGTGGACTGGACCTTCTCCCTCAGTACGTTTACCTGTGTGACCTGGATGCCATCTGGGGGATCGTTCTGGAGGCGGTCGCGGGGGCAGGTGTGCTGACCACGTTGCTGCTGATGCTGATTCTGCTGGTGAGGCTGCCCTTCATCAAGGACAAAGAGAAGAAGAGCCCCCTGGGAATGCACTTCCTCTTTCTCTTTGGGACTCTGGGACTGTTTGGGCTGACGTTTGCTTTCATCATACAAGAAGATGAAATGGTGTGCTCCACCCGAAGGTTTCTGTGGGGAGTTATCTTTGCTTTGTGCTTCTCGTGCTTGCTCGCTCAAGCCTGGAGACTTCGCAGACTCGTTCGCCACGGGAAGAGCCCGTCTGGCTGGCATCTGGCTGGGGTGGCCATCTGCCTGATGCTGGTGCAGGTCATCATCGCGACCGAGTGGCTGATCCTGACCGTTGTCAGAGATAACAAGCTGGCCTGCAGCTACGAGCCGATGGATTTCGCCATGGCTTCGATTTACGTTATGTTCCTGATGGTATTTACCATGGGGTTTTCGTTTTTCACTCTCTGTGGGAAGTTTAAGAAATGGAAGAAAAACGGAGTCTGCCTCATTATAACCCTTTTCTTTTCCATCCTGATCTGGGTAGCCTGGATGACTATGTACCTCTTCGGCAATGCTGAGCTACAGAGAAGAGACAAATGGAGTGATCCCACTCTGGCTATTGCACTGGTGTCCAGTGGCTGGGTGTTTGTTATTTTTCACGCCATCCCAGAGGTCCACTGTACCATCCTTCCATCACAGCAGGAAAACACACCCAATTATTTTGATACTTCACAGCCAAGGATGCGTGAAACCGCTTTTGAGGAAGATATACAGCTTCCTCGGAGCTACATGGAAAATAAAGCCTTTTCAATGGATGAACATAATGCAGGTAAGAATTGGCTATAAAGGACTGTATTTTTCTGTAATGTCAAGAAAACTCTCTGTATGAGACATTTTTCAGGTGTTGTAAATAAGGGTCATGAGAAATGCAATCATTTGCACACTAGACATTGTTCCCTTTTACAGTTTTCACTAAGATATCACCTAGTGAGGGAGAAAAATGAAAAAAAATGCAGAGAATACATGTGTTAGGTTAAAATGATTCTTCTGCATGTTGTTTTTTCTTTGAAAAACTGAACAATTTCAAATGCAAAGCCAACACCAAAAGAGTAAAAAAAACCACTGTGGAAAAAATAACCTCTATTTTAAATAATTTAAATGACATTTTTTGTAATTAGCAGTTATCAGCATTTAATACAAAATATTTCCCCAAAACCTCAGAAAAAAATAAAGTGGTCTGTGTTACAAAATGCTCAGCCACTTGAGCAACAAAATAATTATTATTAATTATATTTCCATTAAAATGGATTTAGTGCCACTTTGTGTCCCTGTGGGGGAAAAAATGCCAAATGGCTTACAGACAGTTCAAAGACAGCCTTTGTTCTGAGGGCTTGAGCGTCTGAGGTTTCACAGAGGTTTCGAGGTAATTTGCCTCCCTTGTCACAGAACGATGTGTGATGACACATCATTAAAATTTGCAGTGGAAACGTTTCTGAGTGGTTGCTGAAAGGACCGGCAACAACTGGGTGCTTCAGAGATCCAAAGAGTGGTGAAGTTTTAACCCGTGTCAGAAATCCTAGGGATGCCTCTGTGACCAGCAGTGGGAAGCAGGAGCCCCGTGGTGCTCTTAGGGGGGTTGTGGTCTGTCCCACACTTGGATAAAGGATTTTGTTACAAGTCGCACTGATTTTTATTCACTCCAGTTGAGAAGAATGCTGCCTTGGTACCCCAGGCAGAAGTTGCCACATTGCTCTGGCAGCCCCTGAAAGAAGGCTTAGGGCACATGGTCCAGGTACTTCACCTTCCTATTCATCCCTGTGTGTCTGATTTCCCCTGGGTTTGATGTTTCCTCTGGGTGCAGACCAGACCTGGAGGAGAATAGCACTTTTGTTTGGCACAATGTCGGGTCAGGAAGGCATTCTTTCCTCTAAGTTTTCTAGCAGGAACTTTAAAGGTCTCCTTCTGGTAGGGCAGTTTGTTCTGTGAGTAGATACCATAAGGGCAGTGGTAAAACAAAAAAATGACATCAGTAAGAGAGTGGTTGTTATTACTGATGTTCCAGGGCAAGAGGCAGTTGCACTATGAACTGTTAAAAGCACTCTTTTTTTTCTGTGGTGGTTTTTTTTTCTGTCCTCCATCCCCCATTAAATTAATTTCATAGTAAAGTAACTGCAGTGGCTTCAGTGAAGCTATTTCTGGCTAAGGCAGATCTAAGAACAAAATTGGATCTTTCACTCTGTATCCTTCCCATTCGTGGATGCATTTAAAAAAAAAGAACTGGAAGCTCCTTTTTGATCTAATCATTCAGTAATTAAGTTTTTTGTGATATGCATAGATGTATGATAGCTATAAAATCACTATACTGTCTATTATAGTGCAATTTATGTTCTGTTTTAATCTGAATTATAGTACAATACAAAATAGATTCCCTTATCTGATGCCCTTATTAATATATACCATAATAAATGCCTGTCATTCCTATTCCCATGGCATATAGGAGTTTTTAATACATCAAAACAGATTAAATACTCCTTGGCAGCAGCTCTTTAAGGACTGGCTTGGGACAGCAGGGTTTGGAGACAAAATGTAGTAGTGTGGTAGAGACTTAAAGTAAATAGAGGCAATAATTACCAAGTGGCTAAATCAGATGCCCGTGCTGATGGTTGTCAGTGGCAAAGCACCTGGAGTCTGTTTGCAATTGGCTCTGCAGCTATGTAGAAAATGTTCTCTTCTTTCATCCATTTAATTAGCCTCAATTTGAGAATTCATCATTAAGAGTTTAGAAATTAATGGAAGGGTACTTTCATACTTAAGAATGATGTTTAAGAATGGATGACCTACTAGTTGTAAAGTTTTGGAAGACATGATAAACAGAGAACACCTCTTAGTTCCCTGACTAATACTTGTTTCAATAAATAGTTAGCTTTAAATAGAAAACATGCCTGGACAAACATATTTTCCATCAATTCTTGTTATTTCCACTAAAACTTGTATAACAACGATTTCATAACTTTGCTCTTTTTAAAGACTTTAAACAGCATTTTAAGAATCTGAACAGCCTTCAGGTTCAAACAAGTTTATGTCCTCCTAGATTCCTCCTTTCTTAGCAAAAATGTAGCTTCAAGTTATGCATTGCAACAGGAGCTGCTCTATTCCAGGAACAACATTAAGCATTAATACAGCAAACCTATTTTAAAGTCAGTAATTTAAATACCATTTAAACAGCATACTAATCTGGGATTTTAATATCCATATGATAGGGTGAGATATCTCTTTTAAAGAGTTATTTTCATAGGTGTGCCATTTAAAATTATATTAAAGTATTTAGAAAGCCTGGACAAAGAGCAGTTGACTGAGTTCTCAGTGCTCTCTGGAAGTGCAGTGCACACTAGTAGGGCAACCTCTGTAGGCAGAGAGAATTTGCCTTAAACCAGAGAAATCTGGATGTGAAATGTAGAATGCTACAGCTGTCAGGAAACCCACGCCTGAGCAGCTCTCATTAAATTTCAGGTATCATTAAATTTCATCTAATAACTTCTGGTACTAGCAGTCACCATCACAGCCAATGCCTAAAAGCAAAGTGAGCAAAGTGTTTTTAACACTTTAAAAAGTGTTAAAAAGAGGCTTTGACACAGTTGCTCAAATATTCTCAGTACTGCTTTTGTTTTTTACCTGTACATACCCTATGCAAGTGATTGTATGTAGTAGTAATGTAAAAAGTACAAGGAAAAATGGTAAAACTGGTGTGAGAAAAAAACCCAAAATTAGTATTTTGTCTACAAGCTTTATCACAGAGTCTCAGAAAAAAAAGTAGACTATTCGCAATTATAGGGAAAGAAAATTTAGCAATACAAAAGTGAATTTACTGGCTCTTTAAGGTGGCTTTGAAATGACTGTGGATATTTTGTGTAAATATTCTAATGATTGTATGCATGATAAAGATTTTTTTTTCTTTGTGTGTACTAGCAAATACCAGTGCAATCATGTGTGTTTATCACACGAGAAGTAGTCAAATAGCAAACAAAAAAAGTTCCTGACCTTGAGATGGTTAAGTATCTAATAAGAAATACTTAGTTCCAGTTTAGGCATTTTCATCATTTTTTCTCCCAATGTTCTGCAAAAATATGTAGTTCTGAAATACAGAGAAAGTGAGGGTCTATATGTATCTGAAGTCAACAGCTGAGCATTTACAGGGTGGAATTTCTAAATTTCCATGGTAAATCAATACTGTTCTTGGTGCACAACTCCCAAAGCAGTGGATAGAGGACAGCATATGGCAGTAGGATCCATTTAAATCTCCTACACAGAGCAGCTACACTGGAGAGACATCCTGGCTTCATTAAAGTCTGTGCTGAAATTCTCATAAACTTCAGCTCATTCACCATTTCAGCCAGAGTCTGTAGAATTCTAATTTGAATTAAATCTAAGAGAAATTCTTGCCCCAGGTGCCTGAACTGGGCATGTTTCTATTTAGCAGCTGACAGATGAGTATTGCCCGCTGTGACCACGCACGTCGTGTGGATAAATGAGCTCTGTTCCCTGGCCACGTCTGAGTTCAGTGAAGCCATTATTTACCCTGGAAATTAAAGAGGGAGTTTGTATGTGCCAATCCCCAGGCTGGTTTAGAGAGAGCAGCATATCCCTCACCATTCATATCTCTCAGTCAGAATTTACATTTTGAACCCAAACTTGTGCTAAAATTAATGGGGAGACTGATTTATTCCTGGTATAAACATTCAGAAGGACAATCAGTATCTCCTCTTTTGCTTCAGCCATTTGCCATGTTTAAGCCATTCGAAAGCAATATTTACTCCATCTTTCTGCTTTCTCAGAGTAAACATAATCTGAAACATCTGGAAAATCCTTATATGCTAGTCATGCTGAAGTAATGCTCAGGGGGTTGTGAGCATTGCTTACTGGCTTGAGCAAGGCTTTGGATCCCTGTCCACTGAGTTTGATAGAAAGCAAAATGTAATACTACATTTTACTTAACCCCACAGTACCCAGACCAACACAGGGAGCACTGTGCAAGTGCCATCACAGGTGCAGTGACTGAAGACATTGAGCTCCCCCTCCAATGAGATTAAGCAAGCTTCAAAAATTTGGTTCCAATAAATTTTTTCCCCCTCCACAGCAAGCAGTTCATTTAATGTAAATCTGATTCTTCTGAGATCCGTTCCCAACGCGTAAGAGAAACAGCTGTTCAAAAGCAACGTGGAAGTTAAAATCAGTGGCAAAGTTCCCAATAACCAAACTGCAAGGAATACACCCTGTGAGTGCACAGCTTTAATTGTGTTCTAAGAGCAATCTCTCTTTTCCAAACACAGCGCTAAGAACAGCAGGATTTCGGAACGGCAGCTTGGGAAGCCGGCCTAGTGCTCCTTTTAGAAGCAATGTTTATCAGCCAACTGAGATGGCAGTTGTGCTAAATGGTGGGACTGTAAGTATCAAAATGTGATGATTTAAGAAATCTTTGAAATGCACTGATATATACAACCACTTCTAATTGAAAAACCTGCTTTAGCTTATTCACAGCAGGGGGAAAGCTATAAATGAAAATTTAAGGCAGCAAGTATGCATGTAATGCTTCCCTTCCCTCTAGAAAATATGTAATTAACAAGTATTTTGCATTTGTTTACTTGGCTATTCACATTTTGCAGTGCAGCTTCAGTGAACCAAGTTTTTTTGTGAGACAACATATTCAATGGCCCTTTCAAATTAATTTTCTGTTTAGGTCTTTAACATAACTATCAAGTGACACCTTTTATAACTTGTTTTTTTTCAAGATGATGTGAGTCACACAGATGTTTTTAGGCAGTACATTACTTTAAATAATTGCTGCAGATAATGGTGGTCTCTCACATATCTTCCATTTTCTTGTAAACTACATGTAATTCTTTGTAACTTACAGATTTGTTCATCTCTTGAAAAGGGATTCATAAAAGAAGAATATAGAATATTTTAATGTTAATAGCATTGATTTTTCTTCCTTAGAGAATAGTTTGGCATGTCATTCTTTCATAGACCTGTATTTTTGCAGCCTGGTTGTTGTAAGATTGGTTTAGTGATGCCAAACGGACTTTACAAATGTTTTTCATGTGATGTCTGACTTTCACTTAAGACATTTCATATAGCAGGCATACTGTTGAAAAAGAAGAATTTTCATCCCCACATTTTTCATGCATATCTACATGCTTCTTAAAAATCTATTCATGAGCCAGTTTATACTCATGTGAGTTGGGTTTTCTTTCTTTTGAATCATGAGCTGATTCCATAACTCAACCTCTACATTTAAAACCAAATAACATGAACTGATTGCAGGTCTGGTTTTGTTTTTGAATAAGTAAAGTTTTGGCTGATTTTAGTGAACAAGAGGGACTAGATACGAGAATTCTCCAGTGTGGGTAAGACTGTGTGAAACATGTCAACTTGAGTAAAATGAAAAGGCTTGGCTTTGCTGTCAGTAATGGATTGTATCCTTCTGATGTTCGGAGTCATCTCTGCCTGTTTTCTGATACCAGAATGTGCAGCTCAGGGAGAAGGCAGTTAAAGGACGAGAAGCTTGAGAATTTGGGTTTTTTGTTTGTTTTGCTTTGTTCTGAGTTGGATACAAAGCTCATGTGTATATACAGTCATGGTTTTACAGAGAGATAAATGCACTGTATGGGTGGAAGATGAGTTTCTTTGTATCACCTTGCTCTAGAACTACCATCTGGAAAGCTGTCATGTACATATAGCGTGATAACACTGATTTTTGAACAGTCTAGATCTCTCAGTTATGGGTTTATTATCCTTATTTCCAGATACCAACTGCTCCGCCAAGTTACACTGGACGACACCTCTGGTGAAAGGCTGTAGGCTGTAGAAAATAAGAATCCTTGTTGCAAATGTTGTTCCCTGGCAATGTGTCTTTGAGGGAAGGAATCCATAACAGTACCAGAACAAAGCAACAAAACATCCAGGATCTTTCGAAATCCTACAGAGGATTTTGCCTAAATGTGAACACCATTGGACTGAGAATTGCTAAAACAAAATTGTAACACTGAAGCTGATTCTAATTTAAAACAGAAGCAGGCACACCTTAAATTGGAAGAGGGGATGTTGTATTTTGAAGTGTAAGATATTCTCTTGTCTGTAACTTGTGTGCCAGGCAAGCCTGGTTTCGGTGGTTGCCAGTTGCTTGCAAAATACCCTCCTCTCACCTAAACTTAATTCATGTTGCCACAAGAGATTGCCACTACAGTGTGAAAACACCCAGGGTTTCTTTCCATTTTTCTCCTTTTCCCATCATTTCAAAGCTCACGAGCAGTCCCTTGTTTGCTCCTTCCCTAGCCGTGCTGCAGTCGCACAGCATCGTGCGTAGCCAGACACCGTCACTCCGAGGCAGCTCGGTCCCCGTTGTGCTGTAGGCAGATTCTCTGCCCTTCGACAGCTGCCCTAGGAGGTGCACTGCTGGAGGGATGAAAGCTCTGTGCGTGTTTCGTGCGCGTTATGGAGCCGTGGGGGCGCGGAGGAGGCGCGTAGGCCCGGCACAGGCCGCTCTCCTGGGCCTCGTGCGATGGCTGCCCCCATATCCGGGCCCAGGCCAAGAGCCGCGCGCTCCCACGGCTCCCGCGGGCGAAGCCGGTCCTTGGAGGGATGCATTTTTGCCAAGCCTTGGCTGGGAGAGGCTGTGGCTGGCGATGGCAGCAGTTGGTGGTGCTGGGGGAGGGCAGGAAGCCGCTCCTGGGCTGGGCCGGGAGCCCCCGAGGCCCTGTGGGTGCAGCCCGGTCCCCTCGGCTGCAGCTCTTTGTGCGTTTCACTGTGGTTGTGCGTTTTAGTGCCTAGAGAGTAGAATCTCTGTGCTGGAGGTGGTTTGTTGTTGTTTTTGTTTATTTAAGGTGGTTTCTTCCCTACTCCTCCCCTCCCCATCCGTTTTCTTGAGTTGATATAAGGCGGACTTTTCAAAGCTTTTTATCTTTGTTTTCTCCGGGTTATTTAAAAGGTTCCCATTGCCCATTTGTTGTGCCATGGTTTTTCATTATGTTCAAGCAATCATTCCTTTCTTTAACATTTAATACATATCGGACGTTGAAAACATCACTGTATCCTCACTGTTTGGCCAATGTTAATCTTAGCTTTCCTCAATACTAAAAGCTAATTGTTTTTACTTGAAGGCATAGGAAACATATAACAATTAAACTTTACATACGCTGTAATAAAAATATATATTTTCAACCTAAAAAAAAAAAAAATAAAATATACAAATAACTGAATAACTTAGTAGCTTCACAGAGAGAAGTTACTTGCTGTATACTGCAAAAGAAAGACAAGCTTTTTATTTTTCAAGAGTCTTCCTGATTCCTCATGTACCTCCATTTGTACTGAATTAGGAACCTAGTCCTGCAGACTTGTGCTCCCACGAGTAGCCCCGTCGACACCAGTAGGTCTACGTACAGGTACAGAGGCTGCAAGACCAGTCCCTAAGTGTTGCACACAGATATATGTATATATATATGGAAAAATATATATTGCCATTGTTGCCATGATCATCTTATGGGGTTTTATTTCAAAGCCCTTCTCCTCCAGAAGCAATGTTTTTCTGTCATGCATGAGCGAAGGCGAATGTCAGCTCCCCCCTGCCCTTCCCTCCTCGAGGCAAAGGAAGCATGTGCTTGTTTTAGGGATCCTTTATTTCATTTTGTATGTTAACTCCATGGCCTTAGTAACCAAGTAGGGTAGGGGTGGATATTGCATGCTATCCAGTGACTTAGAAATACATTTTGCTTGTTATGAGCAGAGCTTTGATCAAATAAGATAATATTTAAGGTAATGATAGCTACCCAGAAGACATGCAATTTGGAACAATAAAAAAAACTATTACCATCACTTGCCAGCAGAATTTTGCTTTTAAAAACCAGTTTAAAAAATCCCTCATAAAATTCTTATCATAAAAACATATAAGATGACCATGGCATAAATGGTAGGACAGCTTTCTTTTAAAAAGTTTATCATGCTACAACCAAGACTTATGAATTATAATACACATTTTACAGACCTTTGACAAAATCTGTACAAGAAATAGTTACCTTAAGAAAGTTTCTTTTCCTTTTTCTAGATGTGACTGAATTGATAAATAGAGTTCCCAATCCTGCTTCTGATGAAGTTGTTTGTAATTTCGGGGTTTAGGCAGAGATATGGCCAGATCCTACGAACTGCTATTCACATGACTAGTCTCACTGGGTTAGTCATGTGGACTGTTCACAAAATTTAAAATTAGCAGGATTGGGTTTAATGTGTGGTGGTGAAAAGTGTGGCAATAGATTAGGAGGGTCTTTATTTTCCAACTTTATACAACTAGTAATGAGCAACTTTTTTTTTGTAAGTCACTAGTCTGTGATGTAAAATGCCCCAAAATAAAACTGTCATTGAAGAAAGGCACCTTTATGTTAACTTATATTTTTGTTACAGTATTTACTTTTGCCTTTTTTGAAAGTTTTCTAGAATGTAGAGCATCTGTGAACAACATAATAAGTAAGTAAGCACAAGCCTTTCGCAGTTCTCCTAATTATAATTAGCTTTTATACTATAAAAGCTACTATGTTGGCCCTTGATGGTTATGTGCTCATGGTGTTTCCATGCAGAAAAATGAAATCACAAAGCATCTGACAAAACTATTACCAAAACAAGATTTATAATGACTGGCTTTTGATCAACGGCAGGAAAAGAGTTCAAAGTCATACAAATCCTGTCCTGCTTTCAGATGGGTTGAGGGTGTTTGACACTTGCCAGAAAATATGTAGCATCTTCAGAAGAGCACTCTCAGTACATCCAGTAGTTTCTCTAAACAAGGTACATGAAATACTGTAGAATTAGCTGTTTCTGCTTTTAGTCCAAACACAGGCATCTTGGTCGGCTTTGTTTGAGCTCGATGCCTTGGGTCTAACCAAAGGCCATACAAAAGGGAGCATTGTAGCTTTTATAATAAAACAATTGGACTATTCTACCAACTTATAGGATTACAAAGCAGGTGCTTTTTATTAATTGATGAGAGCTAAAGCTCATTTTTGATAGATAATATATATTTATTAAATGTATTAACGTGTGTTTTATAACGTACCCTTTTTTCCGCTGATTGTTGCATACTGGTATCTTATTAAGTACATCTTTAAAGGATTTTCAAGACAATCAATGTGTACCATGATGACTGTACATAAGTATACAAAACTACAAAGGTTGTAAAGCATGGGCAAATGTTTTATTTTCAAAATGCTGTTCTTAACGAGAATAAAGGCTTTACTATTTACTTACAATCTTTGTGTCCACTTGGTTTTAAAATCCACCCAAAAATTTTCCATTGCAGTGAGCAGTGCTACAGACAGAATTGTCTCTTGGTGCAGTTCCTCAATATAAGCAAAGTTAAACTGAAGGAAAGAGCTCCTAAACCACATTCCTCCACCTTTGGCCACATTCCCACACTTACCCTTAGCTCTGGCACCTATCAAACCCACAGTGAGCCAGTCAAGGAGCTCAGCAGCCAAACTCTTAACACAAAAGGGATTTTTTTTTTCCCCTGCTGGCTCAGCAGTTTCCTGTTCTGGTTCAATTGCCTGTGCTTGGAAAAGGAGAGGACAGGAGAATACAGCTGGGCTTGAAGGATCAGGATGAGAGTTTTTTCTTCAGGTGGTTTGATTTTCCAGATCTGGTGCAACAACCATCATCACTAACCAGGAAAAAACCCAAGGGGTGGGTACTGGTGTAACAGTGAAGACAAAGTCTGTGCAAGTGATGGAAGAAATCCACTCTGGAACCACAGCAAGTGCTAGAGACCACTAGCATGTGTTCATTCAAAACAACTACACCTTTGATTCACACGGAATTATTTGCAGTTCTGCTACTATCTTCCCTCAATGTGAAAGTATAAAAGACTGTTTGACAGGGCTTAGTTAAAAAAATAAGGGTTCCTTAGCGAGGGGCCCAGTCTGATTTTTACTGTGCTTGGACCTGATGTAAGTAAGTAGCCTGCATAAGATTGCTGAAAATGCTGACACTGGGATCTTAATTCTCCACTTTCTCAGCACATGTGCTAAGTGGTAACAAAAGGGCCTTTGACTTTCCTCCCCTGTAGAAATGCAGAGCAGCCCCAGCTCTGGTTGCCTTCCATTGGAATTGCAGGGGCACAGCGTTTCTGCAAATCAACCCCTTCTGAACAGAGCCTGGATTTGTGTAAATTGTCACAGCTCTGCAGGAGTCAGAGAAGTCCACTTGATGATAGATGAAGATTTTTGCCTTAGCTTTAACACTTGCCTATGTGTGGGTGTAACCCCATTTAATTTCATCCAGAGTTTTGTTCCTGTCAGAAGAGGTTTTAAGTGAGCATTCAGGAACACAAGATAAACACAGATTCAACATTTTTGGCTAGATGTGCACAATTCCATCTGTTTTAACAGAATTGTGCTCACTTAGACTAAGACTGAATTTTGTCTTGGCATGCTGGGTCCTTACATAATCTGCCTTTGATTTACCTCACATGTAAAAGTAAAACTTTAATGCTAAGAGAGTTTCTAAATCAGTATCACAAAGTCCACGAGCTTTGTGCTTTGCAATTTTAGTGAGGAAACTAAAATTGAGATGTTGAAGGATTTTGTGTACGTTTGTCCGGCTCTTCTGATTTTCTTCCCACTGCAACCATACAAAACCAAAAAATTAACAGGCACAGAAACAAAAAAGAAAACATCCATTCTTGCACAGCAAATACTCTGTTGTTCAATAAATAAATAAAAATCCCCTGCCCAACCCAAAAAGTGTATTTCTTCTTTGCATGGCATTTTTTTTCATGTTTTGACACAGCTTCAGCACTCAGATACTTGCACACAGATACTTGTCAGCTGTGGGAATTGTGCATGTGTAGCTAAGGGCAGAGCTGTTTGCTAGTAAGAAGTCAGTGGATTGTTAAAAAAAAAATATTGAAAGCAGCTCTTTGAGGTTTTTGCTTTGAAGAATTTTCAGTTAAAAGTCAGTGATGAAATCATACAGTTCACCTAGTGTATAAATATATTTTTGTCATTTAGGACAACAAGCAAGGTCAATAAAGAATAGTTTTTCTATGTCTCAGTGGACAGAAGAATGTTATCCATGTGATTGCAAAGGGTCTGCCAAATGGGAAAAATCAGTCAAACAAAGAGCACAGGGTTGCTTGCTGGAGTAAACAATTCTAAATGAACAAAAGCTCTACATAAAAGTAAAATGTCCCACCCCCTAGTGAAAGCTGTTTTCAAAGCTCTGTATTCTTTCAGAATGCTGTAATACAGATTAACCTAATGTTTTTCTTCTGCTGATATAACAATCTGGTTCCTCGTTCTACTTCTGTGATTTCAGCTTATTCTGGTTTTGATATTTTAAAATTTTACAAACTGCCTTTTAACTTAAAACAAACCTGCTTTTCTATTTCCTACACTTCAGAAGATGCATTTGTACTCTACACCTTTTACATCAAGCAATTTTGTTGGGAAATTTATATATAAAAGCTATGCTGGAGGCAAAGAAAGCCAAATAATCCCCAAAAAAATCCCATTTTGTCCATACAGTTTCAGGAGTGCTTAGTTACCCTTCCAAGGCATGCAACTGAAAACCAGCAGACAAAATCCTCTTGGTACATACTGGGAATGCTGGGCTGCACCAGGCCCATGTGCTATTTAAGGTGCTCAGGGTGCTCCCAGCCTGGAGGATCTCAGCTCACAGAAAGCACACAGGAAAAGTGCTGTGTGAGGAGGACACAGCAGTCCCTTAGAAACCCCAAATGAGCCTGCAGCAGCAGGGTAAACCCTGTTTTATGATGGTCAAGGCAATACATGCCCAGTGCCTCGATGGTACAAGACCCTTCTGGATTTTAGGGCTTCTGTTTGTACAGCTGTAAAATCAAGAGTGGATTTAATATCCCACATGACTATGAATGTCCTGTATACAAAATACTTTCTGTTGCACTGAATTTTATCTAATATTCCTTGATGTGATGAGACTGACGTTTGCAAATATTTAATAAAAATTGCAACATTCAGAAACCTTAGGGCTCACACACTTTCACATTAAAATGAGGTGTTCTAGGTATCTGCTAGCAGTGCTTTTAGTCAGTAGTGTCCATATCTTATCATAACCTGTGGTACTTAAGCATAACGATTTCCAATCACATCACACCAAGCAGGAAGCACAGGCTGTCAGCATAAATCTGGATTTCAGGCAGTTATTTAAATAGTTTTTGACATATACTTGCTTCCTATGCAGATAGAAAAGTAAGATGTCCTCAGGATTCAGGTAAGCTGGAAAGATGGAGAACAAAACTCCCTGGCTATGATTTTCACTAGAAATTTCCATTGGAGAAATGTATTTTTCAGGCTGTGACACCTCACACTGAACTAGCTTGCTTAAAATATTTTGCAATGCCTAAGGGAGATGTTTAGAACAACTCCCACTACCTGATAATCCAGCCCCTTTCTTTCAGACAGCACAAATCTAAAAGCAGTGGCGTAAATGTCAGCGTCAACAACCTGGCTTACAACTGTGCCATTCCTTATGCTGAGTTTTAACCACTGCAGTCTTAGAAGTCCTATCGTTCTTTCAGCAGAGTGAGAGCCCCATTTCAGTTTTCAGCTGCATTTTAAAAGGTATTGCAAGCTGAACTCGAGCAGCGCCGTTGCCATTTCACCCTCGGTGTCCGCGGTCGCTGCGTGCGGGTACGCGGGGCCAGCCCCCAGCAGTGCCCAGCTGTGCTTCTGCTGCAGTGGACACCACGCCTGCTCCTCTGCTCAGAGCTCCTGCACGCTGGGCAAAGGCCTGTGGACATAACTGGGCAGAACAAAGTGCCCCAGGATGCCATTTACACCCTGGGGATTGCAACTGTGCGCTGCTGCCAGTCTCAGGGCAGTGCCAAGAAAACCGTTCTCACAGAAGGCTGGAGTCATAAAAATTACAAGCACTTTAAATCCCAAGGTGTTTGTGTAACTGAATGCATGAAAATTACCTACAGAGAATGCCTAATTTAAGGAGGTGCAATATTAGAATTAAGTAACACAATCATGCTCATTGGCAGCATGATCAGTATTTCATACACTTTTAAAACATCAGCTCCTGTTTAAAGTCCCGAGACAGAGGAACTGAAGCCCTTAAGTACTGTAACAGTGTAAGTTAAGAAAAAAATACAATCTCACATCTCACTTACTTCTAGTACTGGTATTTCTACCTGAGTAGGTCATATGGACAGAACAGTTTAACTTGCTAGCAGTCAGTCTCTTTACTGTATTTTTCAGTCTTTTTACTCCTTACTCTTTGTTTTTAATAATGAGAAAATCTGATTAAACTATGCTTTAGTCTCATGCACGTTCTAAATTACAGGACACTATAGCCACCACTGCAATAATCAGCACTAGTGGGGACCGTGATAAATTTCTTTGGAGGTGAGGTGGGGGTGTTCTTGAGGAGCACAACTGTTAACTGCTATTTTTGACCTGCTATTCCTACTACAACAAAGGCATCCACTACTTGGTCTGCCACGTTCCTTGGGAATGCAGCTCATTTACACAGTTTACCATGGATGTGCTGCAATGCTGAGGCACAGACCACGGCTAAGGGAAGCACTGGAATGTATCTGGATTTGCTGTTCATTAGCTCCTGGGAAGGGAAAATTCAAAAATCTGCAAGACTTGTAGCTGTCTGAGGATTGGCTTTTGTCCTATTTATGTAAGCATTAAGGTCAATCCTTATCATCTAATTTGGCTGGCAGACATCATTTTCCCTCATCTTAAGGTACAGGACTGATGTTCTGCTTTGACACTTGGTTGTTTCAGCATAACAGTGAATAAACTATGACCTACTTTGTGCACTGCTGTATAACACAACTGGCTGGTGACAGTAGCTTATGAAAGGTTGATACACCCACATTTATAGAGTGCACTTGTTCATAGAGCTCCAAGAACTACATTTAGTAATTTAAACAGTTGAAAATAGTAATGAAAGATACTATAGACTCAGACTATAAGAAGATGAAAATCCATTAAAGAAAATCTATTGGAATAACTTATTAGCAGGGGCTTAGAGTAAAATATATATATAGAAAGGAGTTTCACCCTAGCCTCCCAATGAAATGCCAAAGAAGCCTGAACATGAAACTGGAGCCACCAGCAATCTTGCTGAAATAAGAGCTGACTTTTAAAGAGATAGTTTTTTTATAAAGTGTTTATAATTTTAGCCTCTTACTATTGGAAGTCTGCCTGTATACAATTATTAGTGAAACCTTTCACTCCAGGAAATATTCAGTCACTAGTGATAGGAAAATGATCTATTGAATACAGATATATTAAACAAACAAATGATAACATGGAAATTATGCCCATAGACACTCCTGCAAGTTATGAATCTGAAATGGAACTGTCAGAGGATCACTCGGCAGAAGAGGCTTCTGCAAAATGGATTTTAAAAAGTGACAGGACAAACCTGATTCTCCAAATCAGGAGCAGAGCTTGTCAAATACTTACTCTTGCTTTCATGACTGTAGAGGACAAAAAGTTTCAGGGCATTTTTTAATTCACTTAGGATCAGATTAGCAAAGCAAGAGCTGACATACAGGAGACTTCCAAACACCAACATTCAGTGATGCATATGGGAAATAAGGGCTGAAGGATCTCTAGCAGAATTTGTTTGTGCAATGCACCATTGCTTTCCTCATATTTTGACAGAAAGACTCAGAATCCATTAGAATATATTTGAATGGCATTTTTACAAGTCAAGGTGTACAAAAAGAAAAGAAATATGGGAAGATGCAAGTATTAGAGTAGATCAACTGACATGAACACCTGAGTTAGAAGAGGAAAAACTACAGAGGATTAGAGGTACTGGAGACTATTGCTTACAATTAGCCAAGTGTCCTCCAGATCATTCAGTGACCTGAGATTTCTGAAGAGACAGAAACACAACAGTTCATGGAACACAACCCTGGACTGAGAGAGGAAAATCCAGAACGAAGGCAACAGCGCATCTCCAGAGCATCTGATTCATGCAGTATTTTTCAATGTAAGTGGTCAAGATAGAAAAAGAGAACAATGGAAACAGAAAGAACTGACCAGAAATAGAAATCATTCCAGACTGGCATCTCCTCAGCTAAAAGCATTTGGGGATTTACAGGCAGAAACCAACACAGGCAGAAACCCAGAATTCCAGATTTGCTGGGCAGCTTCATGAAAACTGCATTAGCCCCTCTTATTTCTGACATGATTCCGACTTGGAGAACGTGATAGGTTCTGCAAAGTTACCAAATTTAAACTCTTGCACAGACTCAAACAAAGCATCAGGTAAGAAGACAGACTGTTACATTGGAAAAGACGCCTGGGTGACCCATGCCACAGGGAGGGCTTAAAGGGAGTCAGGGCAAGCAGCTCCTGTGTTCTGCAATCTCTCACCCACTCCTTTGAATTCTCTGAGTCGTGTTTGAAGGCTCCCCTAACAGCTTGTGGTCTTTCTTTCCCTGCCCCACTTCCCCCCTTCTTTTTTTTTAACCAAGAGTCTCAAATCTAGTTTTGCTGCAGGACTGTTTGGAGGCTTTATTTTTCAGCTGGTGACAGCCTTTTCTCCAGGCTTTTAACACATCCCATAGCTATAAATAGAAATTTGGGGTTTGCTTATCTAAATGGCTTACAAAATACACCACCAGCATTTTTCAATAAAATTGCTCCAATGTTTTTCACTTTTAAGGTTAAAAGTAGAAAAAGGAAACAAAGAAGATTGCAGAACCCATGAAGAATTTCTGCTCTCCTTAAAAAAATGAAAAAACAAAACAAAAAAAAAAAAGGTGTTTATATAATCACAGAAAAATTGCCAAATTGCAATTGTCCTTCTTTTCCATTACAGATCATTATTAACAACTGCAGAGTGAGGAGTGAAAATACAGCTTTGGTACTGGAGGATTAGTTCAGACTTGTGCTCACAGACCCACTGCTGTGCCTGTGTAAGCACAGTGCAGAAGAACACGTGCTGTAGTTTATCTAAATGATCATCTTCCCTTTTTATTTTTTCAAACATTCCCAACGTAGTTTCAGAAATTAAATGTTACTGTAATCTTTATAAATTTTCAAAGATGTCTGAGGCCAGGGTGTGGACCAATAAATTGGATTCTGTATCCTGAGTCTTATGACTTTTATCACTACATTCTCAGCTGTTAGTGCCAAGATTAAACTTTCAGAAACATCTCAAGCATTTTGAATTAGGCTTGATGAAAACCACCACCACGTACTCAGCCTTCAGTACTGCTTTGTTCTTTGATTTTCTTTTTTGTTTCTTAAAAGAAAAAAAAAGGAAATTTTAAGGTCTTCTGTGGAAGTCGAATTTTAGACATGTGCTTTTAAATCAAAAGCAATCATATATATGCCCCCATTTTAAAACATTTCGACTGCAGCACTTTTGCTTTCAGAAAGAAAAAACCAAATACCTGTAAATACAGAAATGTTTAAAAAAAAGGACAGTGAAATTCTTTTAAGTGCAGTGTCCTGCTGACAGCAAGCAGCCTTCCACTTTTAACCTGTTTATAAAGCTTAGTTTGAAACCAAATTATTAGAAGAAATACATTCAACATATAAAATCTTAATATATATGTGTGTGTATGAATGTAATAACAGATGAAAAGTGTAAAACCATTGAATATGAGGAGGTCATCACTTACAAGAGTTCCATTATGAGATTGATTAAAGAATTACAGCTGCAGTAAAAGGAGGGCAGATGAAATTAGGACCAAATTATTTTGTTTAAAATCTTCCTCAGTTATTTCAACCACCCTTGGTGAAAGGGGTGGTGGGGGGGAAAGAAACCCTCCCATAAAACTGAATAATTCCTTATATTTTACAGGGCTGAATTCTCCTAAATAAACCACAGAGATGCAGTCTTTAGGAAATCCATTACCTATTCAGACTATGCCATTTCCTAATCCAACATTATTACCTACAGTAATTTAAAATATTTTTTTAAGCCTAGTGTAAGATTTCCCATTTATAAATATATCCTCTTTTCAATATTTTCTTTGGGAAACGACTCAGTCCTGCAAACATGCACGAGGCTGTAATTTCATTTATGGCCCCAATAATAAGGATGTTTATGGAAGGAATTTAAAGAAGTTTCACAATGTAGCCATTTTTTTCTGGGTTCTGAATTTAACATTTTTCTCTTCTTCAATTAATTCTGCTTTGATGTGATAGGATTGCATACAAGCATCCTTCAAAAGTATGCAGATTAGACTTCTCCTGCTCAGCCTAACTTGTTATTAAGCTTTTGAATCCTTCCTCCTCATTCAGGTGGAGACATCACAGCTGTATAAGGAGTGAGTGACTGCATTTCCTTGCTTCTTGACACTGGGCATCTGTTCCTGCTCTAGCACTCCTAAAATATGCAGCCTGTTCTCCCTTGTATCTCATTCATATTTGCAAGGATTTTCCAGAACACCTAAATTTTGAGTTCTTCAGAGTATTGCTGGATGCATCTTCCCAAGGGAAAAGATTATTGCTAGGAAAGAAGTATTTTAAAAATCTCTCCAGATAGGTAAGTAATAACTTCTACTGCCAAAGGAAAAATACAGCTTGAAAATTGAATGGAATGTAAAAGGATATTCCCTCCTGTATCTGGAAATCACCCCCCTCACCTGCTGTGAAGATTACTTTCTGTCTTATTTTGATTTAACTAGATTTTCCACACACTGTGCCTTCTGTGTTACACAAGTGCCTTGCAAAGCCCAGACTATGGTTGATTTATAAGAACTGCCAGCTAATAGGGTTACCATTGGTAGTGCCATAAAACCAGGAATATTTATTTATTTTATTATTTTCCCTAAGAACACGGATTTTTAAAACTAAAATTTTACAAATTTTATGTAGATAAGAAGAAGAAAAGAATGCCCTTAGGACATAACATAGCTGAAAGTGCTGTTTGTGTAACAGCAGCAATGGTCTTTCCAACAGCAGAGAAGTAACCATTGCAACAGAGTGTCAGCAAAGGGTTTTGTCCACATAAGTGATGAATGAAGATTTTTGGTATTTCAT
Source organism: Dicrurus megarhynchus (assembly GCA_013399195.1). NCBI lineage: Eukaryota > Metazoa > Chordata > Aves > Passeriformes > Dicruridae > Dicrurus > Dicrurus megarhynchus. Next base: position 1,170,442 of record VXAD01005464.1, on the reverse strand, counting down.
TAAAAAGTTTAAATATTTCTCAAATTCCTTTCACTGTAGGACAAACACTTTTTCACTTCCAGTGCTGTCTCATCAGTACTAAATCTGCACAAAACAGTGCTCAGAACCACAGTCTGCTATTCACTCACATTCTCTAGAGGCTGGGTTTTAATTAACTGTGTTTTCTGTAGAAGGCAAACAATTTTTTAATTCTGTAAAAAAATTCTGGAACAAATTTATCCCATCAGCTGTGCTATATTAGAGAAAATTCTTTTTCCCTACAAGTCTAAAGCTGTGAGCCACTAAACTGAGTCTTAAGTGTTATGCTTATCTCTACATTTTCAGCCTGAAATTGTTCAGACAGTAAGGACTGTCCTACCTTAAATATAGATCATTTTGTGGAATGTAATTTTACACAGCAGTGGAGCAGTATAGCAAATAAAATGTCAGCCAAGAATGCTGTAGCTTTATGATCCTGGGTATATGCTGAAAGGAATACAATTTCTTCTTTGCACTCAAAAAGAACTTTTGCCAGCACATGCATGAAAAGAGGTCAACAGTCCTGCAAGGTGCTATTAATGCATAAAGTCATTTTCATGCAGTTTTCACACTTTCTATCCTAGGGCACTTTGCAAAACTAATAATCAAGAGTATAAAAGATAGACTGAGGGAAGACTGAAGAATTTTAGAGGAAAAGATAGAAACGTTTAACATGCTGTGAAGCAGGGGGAGAATCAGAGCTTTACAGGAGGCACCATCCCAGCCCTGCCTACGAAGTACTCAGAGCGCGTGGCCGTGGCTTCACAGCGCACGGCGGCTCGTCGGACACCGAGTGCCCATCACAGCTGGGCACTCTTCCTTCCCTGGATTCCTGGTGCACCATTTCCCTTCTACTGGATGTCAGGAGTGTGTCAGTACTGGGTAAGTTCAGTTCATCAGGCTGCTGCAGCAGAAAAGGCTCCCGAGGGGCAGCAGAGCAGAGCGGAGGAGCCGTTCTTTGTCCACCAGGCCACGAGTGCCACTGCCAGGGAGGAGGAGGATGGCAGAAGCCTTGGCCAAGGAAGCACAGGGCTGCCTTTTTAATGGGGAGGTTGCTGGATCACCCCATAAAAATGGGAGTTTTGGTCTCTACTTGAAAAGAAAAGACCCTCCAGAAGTATTTCATTCCGGTGATGTTCTAACGAAAACTCAACTGTTTGTCTCAAAATTAATAGACATGTTTTAACACACTTTCTGAAACCAGAAAAATAAATGAAGGATGCCTTTGGATTTGTTAATTACAATCAGTTTACATTTCTAATGTCTTCTTACTATCTTTTTTTTTAAGTATCATATACAAACACACTTTCATAAAATTATGTTTTTACCTAGAACATACCCTTGCAATAAGGTACACGTAGCATTGTGCTGAAAGTCCCAAAAAAGCAGACTCTGCCTGTTAGCTCACATTAACTGAGTCTCTGGCTGCTATTTCCATGGAAGGTATGCTGATCTTTCTGGTAGTGTCAATAGAATCACATTACTGCTCGAGTCATCATTTTCTAAAAGCTATTTGGCAGCTCACCATTCATCCCCTACAGTTAGATTCAACACTGTTTACAGCATCTAATAAACAGAGTTAGTTATATACAAATCAAAGAGGTCCTTTATTGTATTTCTTAATGTGGTTAATTTCATAATAAAATGCTGTATCTACTTTAAAATGTTACTTTTTTTTCCTTTGACCATGAATCGTAATGCTTTATTTGTGATATCTGAGTTTTTAATAACAATAAATGCTTTGTCTGCTTGATGCAAAGAGTTCAGTGGTTTAATTAAAGGGGATTAATTGAATTAATCGAATTAAAGAATTCAGTTAAACCAAATGCTTAGAAAGACAAGGTTAAAAAGTAGTTGTGTTAAGCTATTCATCATTGTGTGAGTGATCACAATCCACTGCAGCATGAAGTTAGCTGGGTTGGATGGAGTCACTGGTAAAAGCAGTTAAACTGCCCTTGCTGACTTTACAATGAAATTGGGTTTAATGACACTAATCAACAGCAGGATAATAAGAGCAGAAGTAAGAGCAGCTGGAGCACTAACAAAATGAATTATGGCATCACAGCTGAGATTGATAATGAAAACCCCTGGACAGTAACTTCTCAAAGTAGTACAGCTGTTTCCAAATAGCCATCTGTCTGGGCCCCAAGGCTGTTTGATGTGTGGATACTCTTAAATTAACTTAGCAGCGCTCAGTTAAGAAATTACAGAAACAGTGTGATAATATTGAAAGCTGATGTGATATAAGCAATGTAAACTTATACTGGTTTAAGAAAAAAATCGAAAAGGAGCAATTTTGCAACTTTCTTTGAAGTGGTGAAACAGCTGTGTGTCCTAGAGCCCTAAAATAAATTATTTGATGACAGAAAGCTCTGTGAGAGTGATTAAAAGGAAATTTGTTTTTCCTTTTGAAACAATTGGCAAAGGAAGTCTTATCACTACAAAAGTCTCCAAAACAATTTAAGTATAGTTTATAGAAAGATTAAATTTCTTCAGACACAGGAGTTTTTCAATCAATTCAACTGTCAAATGACACACTCCACCCTTAGCCCTATTTTTCTTAGTTGCAGCATTTTGGGAATGGGTTCACCATGTCCTCTGAAAATGAACTTGTTATTTTCACCTTTAAGATTTTACATGCAGGAAGACTGCAAACTGTGACTAATAGTCTAATGTCGTCTTCCTCCTTTTTCACATGGGTGTGAATATATAGGTTTATTTCTTAGAAGTGGGAAACATGCATCTCTTTTACTGGTACCATGGACAATGGAATGTGTGAAAAAACATGCCTTGATGAGATGATATAAATATTAACAAATTGAAAACAGAGTCCAAGCCACAAACATTAAATTGCAATCACTTAAAAGGAATTAGCAAGCCTGCTAGGTCAACCTCTATAATTATCTCCAGGAATGCAATTTTCCAACAATTAACACTGACAGAATTAACCATGTATTACAAAGAGAAAAATTCATCTTTTATGTTTTACATTTATAATGAGAATAATTTTACGATAGGAAATTTGAATCCACTGTTTTCAGATATTCAAAGCCAGATATATCTGTGTTTTCTTTAAAAAAAAAAAAAAGATGCCTACATTTTTTTTACCAAGTAAACTCATAATAAACTGTAGTAGAGAGGCTATGAAATCCCACTTGAAGGAAACTTTGGTTGCTCTGCCAATATTGTCTTTATATGTCAGTCAAGTCTGCTGGAAGACAATTTAATGTCTCACTGATTTTATCTGCTTTTCATCATTTTTGTGCACTGTTACTACATGATTTAACCTTCTAGGTCTAAGCTACTAAAACCAAGAATTCTACTTCCCTTACTTATATGAACACCTTATATAAATACACACACAAACACAGTTTTCCCCTGTTGTGATGTATGATTTTGTTCCTCAGAATTCATTCTTTTCAGCTATAAAATATCCCTTAGGCAATGTCATGGATCGGTAAATAAAACCTGATCTTTCATAGATTAAACCTGCAACATAAATACAAATAAATGTTTGGAGAATCTCCACAGCCCTTGTAACAAACTCCTATCACCAAAAATGATCCCTCCCCTGTAGTTGAGGGCAGAGCTCGGTGAGAACACAGCCGTGCCAGTGCCATGGCTGTGGGGGCACTGCCCTGCAGGTACCAGGGCTGAGGAGCTCAAATCCTGCATGAGCAGACAAAGAGACTGGGCAAATAATCAGAATTAAACCTCTGTGCCCAAGTGAATGGGAACCTGGCCCTGTCAGTAAAGCCTTGTCCACAAACAGGGCAAAAAGATAACACATGACAGTGCCAGTTCTTGAAGCAATCTGGCCTTATTTCCCTTGGCAATTTTTTAGGTTGTTTGGGTTTGTTTTCTTTTTTATTTTTTTTTTTAGAACTGTACAGGCCAAGTTCTGCTGTAAATAACTACAGGAAAATGCCAATAGAATATTTACCAGATAGAAATCCCAGAGTTCAGAAAAACTGTACTACAACCCATCTGGTAAAAATCAGCATTTACATGATGAGTAGCTGGTAGATGTCTAATCCTGCCCTAGGAAATACTGTGCCAGCAAATTGTCATAGTCTTCTGAAATTATTGAATTTTGGCCCTATATTGTATTTTTCACTGCCACGTTCAGCTGCACAGGCAACTAAAGTGGAATAAGTAGTGACTGTAAAGACACAGCCAAGCATTTCCATCAGCCATTACCTTCTCTCTCGGGATCAGTGTCCTACTGTGTGGCCTATTTTTTAACACAACTCAAAGTATAAAAATGCAACACAATGTAAAAACAAATAAACAAACCAACCAACCAACCAATTCACTTACCTTTGGCTTCCTGCTTAGCCCAGAATTCTTTCACTATCTTATTAATGTGTCTCTCCTCTCTCAGCTTCTTTTGCCACTGACGTAGCTCTTGTATTTCACTATCACAACGCACCTGGGAAAGGGGAAGCAGGAAAGAAAACTAAAATTATATACCCTTCTGTGAGCCAGGATGAGGATACAATTTTTTGTCACAAGGCTGTGGCTGGGCAAATATGTGACAGCCATCCTTTTTGCTGGGCCTGAGGTAAAAGCACAGTCCCAGAGGTTTACAGTTTTCAGCTTACACAGAAATAAAACCCACATAATTGACAAATCCAATTGAAAACATAAATATGTCTATTAGGGGATCACTTTGATTACCCAAGGACTCCTGAGAATGAGATTGCAGTGAGATGCTAATTCTTTGAGTTAATTAAAATTTAAAGCCTTATGCTGAAGGGTATTAGTGCCTTTATAAAAGCACAACACTATAAAACCAACCCACTGACCAAAATAATAGAGCAGAAGAGGACCATGAAGGGTCACACAGAAGAAAATTTATTCCATCAACCTGATTCCCACCTGCCACCAGCTGCAAATAGGCTGACTGGCAATCCCACCCACACAATCTTCACAAACAGGAGAGCCATTAATCTGTTATTTAAAGTAATTGGACTGCGTTACATGGGATCTATTCTTTGTCAGTCAATCACCCCATGAAAGGCATAATTCTGCTTCTGCAAAAAATTACAATAGTCAAAGGCCTTGATTTCATTTAGATGTAAGTTGGATTTTTCTAGTATTGTTTTTGTACTGGTGTAGTTGCTTGCAGGAAGATAGCTGCTTAGTTCTCTAGAAAATTTCTCAATAAAATTGTATTTATTGTATTCTTACAGGATATGGTGAAGAGTTTGCTCTGTGATTTGAACTCTATTATATGCTCTTCTCCATTACACTCTGCTTTTCTACAGAGCAAAAGAGCACGACCTAGTTTTCCACTAGTTATAAAAAAACCCAAACCTTAAAGAAAACAGTGTAAATTATTTATCAAAAGTATTCTTTCCACCCAGAATTTCTCCTCTGTGGTGCAGCTAAGAATGCAGTAAACAGTAGCTGAACTCCCATAGCACTTTTCTATCCACTTAGGAGAAGATAACTTGCTCTGTTTCAGGCACTGCACTGGCAGAGCAGAAATACAATACAAGGTTACTCGATCAATAAAAACAGCCAAGACTTTTATTCAGTGACTTGAGATCAGATACCTCTTAGACCTCCAATAATATCCCATTGTACTGATAGAGTTCTGTAATATCTTCTGTAAAAGTTAAAAGGATTTCTTACAAGGTTGCTATGAAATTTTAAAAATTAAAGAAGTTACAGATACTAGTGATATCTTCAGCTATACAAAAAAATAAGACCATTTTCTATTACATCCATCAAATACTATTTGCAAAAATAAAATATAATCCAAACACAGGATAATTTCTTTAGGCTTGCAAGAGACATTTTTTTTCTTCTATGCTGCCATGTATGCTTTTATAAACCAAATAATTCCCTGTTCCATGGAGTCGGTTTGTCTGCACAGGAAAGGGTTAAGGCAATGCTTGTGGGACACAAGCACACAAATGACACAAGTGGAAGAGTCAGGGAGACAGAGAAATTACTACCTCTGTATCTAAATATAAAATTTCTGAAAACATGATGTGTCCATTTACAGGCTCAGCTGTGTAGCACCTGGGTTTGGCCCGTGGCAGGGCCACAGTGATCTCTGGACACTGAAAATGAGACAGTAATTCTTAACAGTTAGAAGATAAAAGGCAAGTCTAGTGGATTCTGTATAGTCTCCCTAAGTAAATAAAACAGTGACAGTGCAGTGAAATACAGAGTGAAGTACAGAGGTCTGAGATAAAGGCACAGGCAGATAGACTCATATAGTCCAAAGTCAGCATTAAATCCAAGCAGTAAAATCAGCTCCCAGAACAAAGTGTCTTTTTAGAAAAGTGACCAAAAAAAGGAAAGAAGAACACAGACACGCCACCTGCAGTAAAACAGGTGACAGGAATGTAACAAAATACATCAAAATCTTCCAAATACGCTTAATAGATTAGAGCTTAGCATAGTTATAATATAGTTTAGCACAGAGATAATTCCTTAGAAAGTTCTCCTGTTTTGAGACCGGAGTGCAATGCTACCATGATTAAAAAGCCATGACTTAGCAGCAAAATCTCCAGGCAAATAAAGGGAGAGTCAAGAATCTTGTCCAAACAACTGCTGTGTCTCTCCTGCAGACCAGCAGTGCCTGGAGCCCTGGAGGGGTCTTAGCTTTGAAGGGAGAATTCCTGCCCAAGTCACTTGACTCCACACTTGCTGTAAATAACAGTGAATATTTGTGTGACCTTCTGGGTTTAAGCCTTTGCTGGTAGCCACAACTTGCTGGGAAGCAACATAAACTGTGATAGCAAAAGCACAGCCACACATTGCAAGATATAAAGCAAAACTGAGGCGTTTTTATCTTTAACTTTTGTTCAAAGGACATGTATAAAGTATTAAATAAAATATTTACATAATGCTGTCCAATTTCAACACTAGGATCTTACAAGATTCAGTAAAAAAACCAACATGCTTTCAGTGCTGGATGAGAACACGTTGCACAACAGATAACGATAACACTAAAGGTTCACCCAGAGACATCAGATGAAATTCTATTAATGAAAAATTACAGTTAGTCTAGAATAGTTATGCAAATTTTAAAGATTGAAAAGACCCCATTAAAAAAAATGGCACTAAGCAAAGATTCTGCAGGAGAGGGGTGAAGGAATATATCATCTTTTGTTGGAAAAGTGCCTGGAAAATTGACACCTATCTGAACACTGCCTTGGCCTGTGACAGATGAATGGAACCTCAATAAAAAAGGATGGTGAGAAGTGAAAAGGAAAAATTCTGATGACAGAGCTGTCTCAAGTCTTATTTGAGTGCTCCTCCTGGCCCTCAAAGAGCCCTCTCAAGATGATGTCTTCCTTTCTGTGATCTCAGAGAACTCAGCAGTTGTATTTTCCACTGCTGTTTGTTCTGGAATTCAGTTCTTGATTAAACCTGAAATAATTGTCAGAGTGTCCATCAATGTCTTTGTATGAAAGATTGCAGCAAGGACTTGGCTGATGGCAGCCATTAATTATTATTACAACAATTAAATAAGTGTTTTTCTGAAATGTGCTGCAGATAAGGATAAATGTACTGTTTTAATCATGCTTTATTATCAGAGTTCTCAATATTCTGTACCAATAGGTTTTTTCCCCATTTACATAGAAAAACCTTTACTGCCTGATCCATTTTTGCATTTCTTGCCATGTGTTTTTGATACTGGCATGCTCAGACAGCTGGAGGTAGCAGAACCAAGTGAAGTATCAAGGGAAGACATGATGCTCAGTCAGTTATATAACTAGATAAACTCTACTGCCCAAATCAATATGGTCAAAAAAATACCTCAGGAAATGGTCTGAGTCCATAGATGGTGTGTCTTAGAGGACCAGTGATGAATTACCCTGGCTCTCCACCACAGTGTCCTGTGTGCTCATGTTTAATTACCCAGGATTAACACACTGGGTAAATTTTTATTTCAAAAGCAGTATTTAAAAGGTCTAAACCCTCTGATTTATAAAACAAGGTTTAATGAAAAACTTCAGAAAAGAGTTGAAAATTTTGACACCGTAATATTCTTAGAATGCAAAAAGGCATTATTTGTGTTTAGTTATTATTGATTATTAACATTAAATCAGGGTTAGCTGACTGAGCTATTTATTTTAAAAGCAAACAATCTGAATTCTTTGGTAATTTTTCATAACATACTTATCATTAAAGTGATGAAATCCCATTTAAGCTCAGTATTCTCTTAATCTGCAAGCCCAAGGATAACATATTGCCCTATGTAGTAATTTGTTACTAATGATTTTTATTTTATATTCTGATTGCAATTTTTAATTTTTAAAACCCCATGTTCTTTCACCTCGAATAAGGTAAAACATTAATACCTAATTTTATAGCCTGAATTATTTTTTATGTCTCCTACCTTTTATAGCTAGAGTTTCTCTCTCATTTCTGGGAATTGGTTTAGAATGAGTAATACCAGTGTGAAAATTCTGAAGTTCATCTATACAAGGAAGGATTGTGCCCTTCACAAGCTTTCAGAGAAGCAGAGGATATCTGAGCAACCTTGCAGTGTTCAGCAAACATAACAGTTATTGGATAATGGCTGCCTCCACTGTAAGGATGCCTGCAGGATGCTGTCAGTGCTAATTAATGTTAGTGCCAATGCTGTCGCTGTTTAAAAAAAGAAAAATAAAGGAACACGAACAAGCAGAAAGAGTCACAAAAATCCATCAGTCAAGAAGAACATTTCAAGGTATTTCATTGTCTTTGGCTGCACAGCACATTATAGGAGCCACTTAGATATTCCTGCTTGTTAAAAATAGTAGAGAACTTACCAGAGAGTGTTTTATACTGATTGTTATTTAGAGAACACCTGACATCAGAGATGTCCCACTGTCCATCACAACAAAATTGCTGCTATATCCAGAGGCTATTTAGAAGCTTAAGTTTTGATAAAGGAAGTCAAAGACATTTCTTCATCACCAAAGTCACCTGAATTTCAAATCCCTTTCTTCCTGAGGTGTGAAGGTATCAGAGCTTTAAAAAAAAATATTTGACAGAATTTGTTCAGGATTTTCAAAACAATTTATTTAGCATCATAGGGTTAGCATGGCTGTTAGCCTCCAAAATAATCGTATTGGACAATTTTCTTTGTATTTATTTTATGCACTTTGCTTTACCCCTTAAACTGGGAATGGCACTAGTGCTGTATTACCAATATGCCTTACAACATGTGCTTGCCATTTTGTTTCCCTTTTCCTTGAATAACAGCCTTCATGCCTCTCATAAATCTCCTGTCTCATTCTTGGTCTCAGTTCCCTGTCCCTTCTTTCTGTAGGCTTTTATTTCTCACCAGCCCTCATCAATCCTCCTTGTGCATCTCCACACTCATATCCCTGCATGAAGCACAGTAACACTCATCCTTTAGCACTACCCAGAGAAACTTTTAATTAAAGAAAGAAAATTGTTCAGTGTTAACTGTACTTTGGAAAATCGAATTTCTGTGGATTTTTTGTTGTTGAGGAAAACAGTGAGATTACATCAGCAAAAATGCCTGTGAAAAAATTGTAGTCACTAGGCATAAGGCAGAGCAACATCCAAAGCCAATGAACCATAGGGGTCTCAGCAGCTATTTATAGTATCCCCTACTTAAAATTTATGTAAGGATTTTCCCTAGGGCCTTCACAGTCCTACAGTTTTCAACATCAAGCAAAATAATTATAGATTACTCTTACCCGATAACCTCTCCAGAAGGATTGAATTAGTATGCTTGCTTCTTCTTCTGATATAAGCAGAGATAGAGGAATTGGTGGTCTAGGACTTAAAAAAAATATTTTTTTTAAACAGACAGCCTATAAATGTAAAACCCTTTCTTCCCTAAGAGGATATTTTATCAAAAAGAGAAATGTTGTTCAGGAGCCTGAAAGACACAATTTCTTATTGCTCTGAAAATAAAATGCATAACGAATATCTCCCTTACAAATATATTGTTATATACACTACAATAATTTCTTTTTAAAACAATAATATACAAAGGGCACATCGAGCATCTTTCTTACTCTTCTCCACATATTTCAAATTCCCCTGTTGTGGTGAGGTTTGAGGTGGCAGTGGGAGGTGGGCAAGGGAAGCAGTCTGCTGTTGGTAAAGCAGAGGAGGTTTCAGTGTGTGTGCAACAACGAACAGACTGATGATGTAAATGTTTATGACATGAAATACACAGAATATAAACACACTTTAGTGCATTCATTTACACTGTGATGTCACTTTAAATTAAAACGTGCTGACAAATAATGATTAGTGTATCTGCATAGCATGAATCTGTGTTTAGAAATGTCTAAACAAGTTCTTAAAATGCTGTAATTTTACTTTTGGTAGCATATACACTTTCTTTTGCTGATAAAATAATGTAATACATTTGTGAACTCAACCATTTTCAGCCAAAATATTTGGTAGTTTGAAAGCAGGTTTGGTGATTCTGTTGCTACCAAATGGAATGGGAACAAGCTAGTAACTAAATTCAGCCATCACTAATGAAATCTCAAATGACTATATCAAATCTTGCTTCCCAAAAGCCATTTTCCATGGACATTGATTTATTTCTCAGACACAATGATCAAAAATCATCCATTGGAAAGGACAAAACAAAATTTGTTTCTATACTGTCTTTAATAAGAAATGTAATTTAAAGCTAATGAACTATAGGGTAATGACACTGCAACTGATGAAAATACCAGTTATAAAGAGAAGCCTTGGCACAGCATGAGAATGGCTGCCAAGAGCCACTGTCCCTGCATGGGGAACAGACTGAACACAGCCTTGGCTTGGAAGAACACAGGGTTATGAATTTGGATGCAGCATCCACCTGCAGCCCATGCAGGAACGTGATCCACAGTATTCCTACTGGATAGACACATACACTGCAAATCAATAACAAGCTATTGATTTATGGAGCTGTGCATTTTCTGGCTAAAACGCTGCGATATCTTTTGGAAATTTATTTATGGCATGTTACAGCCCAAGCCAGGAGGCTTGACAGCTTACATTTTCCTTTCACTTCATTTCATTCATATTAGTCTCTGCCCTAGTAAGCTTCCTATGCTCTCTCACATCTTTCTCTTAGGGCTGGTCTTCACTGCAGGAGCATTTCAACTTAGAGCACACCCTTCCCTCTTACCTGACGCTGCACTGACTACACCCTTTCAGTCTGTGTACTCAGCTAAATTGGTCTCATCACCGTGTCAGCTGGGTTTTGGCCTACATTTATTATCATGTGAAGTAAAACCTTGGTCTGTTTGGAAAAGTCGAAATAAGGCAAAAATAAAAAGCAGTCTCTCCATTGAGCTAGAGAGTCTCAGCTCTGTGAACATTAATTAGCATTTCTCCTGCTCAGGGGAAATCATAAGTGCTGGACAAGCAAGGCTTCCTGAGCTAACAGCTTCTTATAATCAGACTTAAAAATCTGAAGTTGGACTGTGCTGGTTTCCCTGGTAGGCTTTCATCCTCGGTTCTATTTTAGATCTTTTTGAAAACCAAAATTTAGGGAAAATCACAGGAAGACCTACATATTTAACAGCGGTTATATCAAAGACACTGAACTTTCTCTAAGAATAAGTACATCTCCAAAGGACAACTTGAGATTTCTCCTAGCCTGCAAGGTCAACTCTAGCATTTCTTTGCTTTCATTTTCAAATTATAAAAATGTCTATCTTATAATCCAACACTAAAACTGAGAAACCAATATAAAAAATCAAGCAAGAACAGGATTTAATTTTCAGTGTGACAGTCACTGGCACATATCAATCCTTTCAATGGCACAGCTTTAAAAGCCAGAAGTCATGCCAGGTCCAGCTTGGTCTGAGAGAATAAATGGAGAATATACACAGTTGGCTGCAGGTCAAATAAAAATAGAATCTGAGCAGAGGCAACCACCCCTCAGCAGTGAATGAGGGCAAGAGGAGTCTGTCATTTGTGGCAGAAGACAGCTGTGTGCCTCCAAGATGAAAGCTGACAGGACAATGTACACTGATTATATTCTGCTTATTTAGTCCTTGATTATGCATGATCTTAAAAGCCCACGGTGATATCTATTTTGATATACATATATTGCTTAATATAAGTTGCACCTGTAGAAGAACATCAGTAAAATGATTTTTCTTAAGTATTTCATTTTACCAAATCTGCATAAAGCAGAGACAGTGACCAGAGAAAAATTAAATTCCAGAAACTCTGTCTGAACAAACTTGTAGAGATCTTGATTCTGTGAGATATTTACTACTTATATGACATTATGCAAGTGTAATTTGGTACCCAGGAGATACAAAACAGACTTGCATTAAATTAATGCAGGAGGTATTGAAGAAGGCTCTTACTGAAGAAATCTATGGGATTTGTTTATGGACAGAAGATGGAGTTCTCAATGAATTCTGAATCAGGTGGGAAAAGAGTCCCTCCATTACCTTGTCTCCAAAACAGACAAACTAGCCTCTGGGTGTTCATAGTCACTGAATTCAGGCAGTACTTCCACACAGTAATGCCCAGAAACTCTGATTGTCTTTACATTCCCAATCTGTCCTACAAATAAGCCCGATTCCTTCCTTGGAAAGGAAATATAAGGAAAACTTTAATCAAGGAAATGTTCAGTATCTATAATTCAGGATTTTGTACTGGCTCTTCCTGTTCCAATCTGTTCCCCAACAGTAACAGAGAACCCCCACATTTAACCAGCAGCCCTGGAGCCAGGTGCCTGCAGAGAGCAGCAGTGCCTGGGGCTCAGGGTGTGCAGGTGAGAGAGCAATACCCAGGTGCAGTCACAGGATGCTCTGGGTTTCTCTCTGCTTTCACAAAGCTCTTCTCCAGAAATATTGAAGCAACCCTAAGGGAAAGGATGAGGCCTCCTAAGTTTCAGTACCACAGCCACATTCACCTCACCTTTAGCATGGCTGTGATGGTTATTGCTCTTGATTATTTAGATCATGTACGAACACAGGCAATGACAGAGTCACTGAAAAATTCATCACCTAAAAGAACAGACCAAAGAACAGGGACAAATGTAAGACATGCCAGTAAATGACCATGGTGATCTGCATAACTCTTAAAAAAAGGATTCTGAGAAAGTCTTTGGCTTGGGAAGTACTCAAAGAAATCACATGCTGGTCTGAATAACCAAAAAAACCTCTGCTGGAAATTTATCAAAGTAGTTCTTTTTCATATTTTCAGTATTTCTTATTCCTAATCATAGAATCTAGAAACACTGCAGCAACATCTGCCTTCATCAGGTCTTTCTTCTTACATGCCTATCCAGATCTCCAAAAGTGTGCAATAATGGAAAAGTATTGTTTTGATCCAAAATAAATGCCTCAAAAATCTCTGCTTATAAATACTACTAAGGTCATTTACCCAAAAAGCAGGAAAAAGGGGGCTCATAGACACTGAAGTACTGATTCATCTGACCTGGTATTTAAAATCAATTAGATATATTGATCAAATATTACACAGGCACTGTATGAGCCTCTCAGGTTTCCAGGGAAATATTCCCACAGACGCTTGACAAAAATACTCTGGAACATTTTCACAGGTCAAACAGAGTGTGAACTGAGACCTTTCTTTGTAACATTTTCAGTATTAATACAACTATTCCACAATCAGAAATAAATTCCTAATCACTGGTTTTCTTTTGCAACAATCTAAATGCATTAGAATAAGATTATTAGTGTTAGAAGAAAAAAAAATCCTTGCAAGAAAACATTTGAGTGCATTCATTATATGGAGAGTACATTTCTGAGGGATTGTAAATGTGGGAATTACCAAATTCAAACTTCTTAAAAGAGGAACTGCAACCAAGTAGGCATCTTAAAGTGTGAATCCTGCTAGTTAGCAGGAGTCTGAACTCTTCTTCTCTATCACCTTGTCCAAATAAAAGCTCCTTGATACTGTCAATATCAAATTGAATTAAAAAATGTTATAAATACTTTTGAGAGTGTTACCAAAGTGGCCATAGTGATAATATGCATTCAACTGTTAAGCATGTACCAACTATTTATATACTTGCTTATCTATTTATAATGAAGAAAGGACAAGATAAAAAGAAAAGACAGTGTGGAACTAACATGAGAAAGTTGTTATGTGGGGAGCAGAGTCATGTAAGCAGCACAGGTGAGATGTACCAAGAATGTCAGAGGAATTTGGGGTAGCACAGCAAGAAGTCTCTGTAGTGAGAACGTGCCAAACAATAGCAGAGCAAGAATCTTTTGTCTTCAGGTCTGTCTGAAATGACAGTGCATTTCTTGCCTCAGCTCGCTCTCTCCTTGGGGAGGACGTGCCCATTTCAATGCTGCAGCTCAGCTCTCCTGTGCCTGCCTACTTGCTGCATATTTTGGAAGTCACAAAGCATTGCCTCGGCTTTCTCTCTCGTAGGACCAATATTTCTGTAGTCTGGGAGAGTGTTTGTGGGCCTGGGCTGAAGGAAACCAAACGTGGACCTGTTCCAAAGGCCACTCGTGTCAACGGGAAAATTTCCATCTATGTTTGTGCACCTTAGGTCAGACTTTGTGTGCTGAAACCATGAAAAACTCCCCGTAGTGCTCCAACAGCAACATTAGGAAGATGTCACAAAGCACTAACAAGTTTTCAGTTTTCTCGTTGCCATTTTGACAACCTTTACATAAATTAAAGCATTTTTAATGCCATCAGATATTACAGCCATAAAACCTTCAACCCCATAAAGCACCATTACAAAATAGAAATATTTTACACAGAAAATTTCTGCAGTTTTTCAACAGACAGTTTTTAAGTAAAAAATTTCTCCTTTATTAATTTGAATTCTGGCACATTACTTGAATGGCAATTTTTTGCTTGGAAACACAAAGAACAACATCCATAGAGACACATTCATTGGACTTTTCTGCTGTTACAATAAAATGTTATTTAAAGCTCCAATTATTAAAGAAAATTAAAGAAGAAAATATATGAAAATATATGGCAAATCATGGTTTAGACACAAACCAATGAAATATGGCAGTGTGCAGAAAGCACAGCCTGTAGAGACTGGGCATATTATGGAAAGAAAAAAAGTCAGTCACCCATGCAAAATTACCCCTATTGGCCATCTGAGAACTGACAATGAAGTCAACTGTAAAGGCAGCTGAGACCAGCAGATTCACCCAATTAAAATATTTGGGGGAGGGAGAAAAAAAATAATCGATGTATATATATGCATCTACAGATATTTGGCAAAAAGCCACTACTCCAAATTTAGTAATCATTAATATCTTAGCTGCCCACTTCAGTAAAGCCACAATAAATTTATTTTCTCTGTGTCTGCACACTTGTTTTGGTACACACAGATAGATTAAACCAGGAAATGTGTCCTTCTGAACTGAGTAGCAAGTGAATATCTCTAATAAAAAAGGAGAAAATGCAGATTTAAAAAATCTTGCGGAGTATTTTTTATCTCAACTTCAAAAGGCAGGAAAATACTTATGCTTGTTCCTAATATAGATGCATATACCACACTGTCTCATTGGATGTAAGGGTTGAGGGTTATGTTTAACATATATTTACATGACAGACTTTTATGATATCACTGTTTTTCAGAGCAGGGGAAGAGTTTTTTATTGGTTTCTTCATATTTCTTTCATTAATATGTTCAAGAAGGTTGGGAAATGATACTGCCATGTTACTCAGAGTATCTATGCCAGAAAAGTGAAATTTCAGAGGGATCAGAGCACAATCAGAGCTCACTGACTTTGGCCCCAGTTCAGATAACAGAGCTTGGTTACTTGCAACTGAGCTTCAGTGCTGTTCAACCAGAAACACCACTGCAAAATGCTGACAAAAGGCAACTGTGCTGCTCATTAGCATATTTATAGGATTACAAAACGTTCCCAGCTCTAATTCTATTTCCTTCACTTGGTCCTGTCAGCAGGAGGAACAGGTACAGCAGTTTGTATCTCAGCAAGTGCCCAACAAACGTGTGCTGGTTTTTCTTTCCTGCCCTCTCAAAGGTGCAGCTGTCCTTTAAGGCAACAGAAATGTCTGGGATGTGATTTGGGGATTACAAGTCAGCACTGAGGCTGCTCCTTCTACTACTTTTGAAATCTGCTTCGGGAATTGAAGATTCCCAAGGGATGTGATATTTTGTCAGCGCCACTGGTAACGTACAGAACTCGGTGCAAGACAAGGTACCTATACTAAAATGTCGTAGCAATTAGTACACTAAAGATGGAAACAAATTCAAATTTTACAGGCTCCTTCACCCACAATAACCAGGTTTTGAAGGTACAAGGTTTGCATGTAAAATTCTGAAAACTGATGCAGCATTTAGGTCTCCTTATAAGGGAGAAGTAGGCTGCAAGATCTCATTTAGAAACACATTGTACAGAGAGTGGAGCTCATAAGACTGTGGCTTTGACTATTCTTAAAAAAAAAAATTGAGCTTCAAAGAAGAAACTGGAGGCACTGGAGGAGAGCCAAAAAAGTCATACTCAAGTATGGAATATATTAAAAAAAGCTGGATCTCTGATAGAATAAAAACAATATTCCTCTGGGTTTTTTTGTTTTGGTGGTTTTTGTTGGGTTTTTTTTAAGCATTAAGACTGCTTGGCACTGATAAACCCATCTAAACAGTTGGGACAAGGATGTTTCCCATCAAAATTTGATCAGCACTTTTCAGCATACTGTCTCTTATATATTCTTAATCCTGTTAAAAAAGGGAAAACTCCTTTAAAAGTAGAAATGGAAATTACAAGAAAAAGCATAGAACCAATTACATTTTAAGTGTGATATCTGGAAGGATATAATAATAAACTATTTATGACATATCCAGAAGGAGATAATAATAAATTCTCTTATTTTTATTCTTATTTAATATTGCAGCCTTTGACTTTGCTCCAGTAATGTTTACTTCATATGCAGCATTTGTTAAATCTGTAATTTTAGGATAAGTTCACTAAAAGTAGTTATTTAATAGTAATTTTAATAATTATTATTTTAAGGGCCTACTTGTTTAGAGGCTTTAAGGTGAAGTGTATCAACTGAAGTAGGACTCTGACACTCCAGTGTCCTTGTGGAGCTGTCACTACATTATTTAGGAGCACCACTACTAACAGAAGCTATGAGTCATTCAGGCTGTGATTCCACTGTGTATTTCTCTTGTTGGCAAAGCTGACTTAAGCAGTTCCTGCCACCACCTCTCTATCTTAGCAGCTCATTTGCTCTATTCACCTTGCCCTGAGCCCTTCATTTTAATCCTTTGTTTGTGCCAACACACAGGTTTGCCACTCTCCAGGGTGAAGCAGACTGGAGAAATTATCTGTGTTTTAAACAGCTGTACAAACCCTCCTCACACATTCTGGCAGAGAGATTCCTAACGCAGAGCAGGGCCCTGACCAGAATAACAAAGCACCCTACCAAACAGACAAGGTGATATTAGGGTGCCTTCAAGCAGGTTGGGCTGAAGAACAGGGGAGAGCAGGGAACATTTTGTCCAGCTTTATCTCCAAGAGAAATGTTTGTAAAACTGGGATCTTAGAGATTTTGTCTTTGGTGCAAACATCCATCCTCACAAACCCATGGTATCAAAACTGACCAAGGACTCTTCTGTGTGCTTGAGAAATGGGTACAACCACCAGGCTGCAGTTCAGGAGCGCTTTCCAAAGCACAAAATCACAACCTTAAATGGGAACCTTGTTGGCAAGAGCTGTGTTTGACAATGAAACACGTGTCCCACCAGAGGCAGGTTTGGACAGCAGTGGCAGGACAGCAGGGTGGCTGAAGGTGTCAGAGCTGAGATATGAAATGGGGTCATTCTCCAAAGGGCTTTTGTACTGCAGAAACTTCCATCACAACTCTGACCACGTGGCTACCTCTCGGAGAGTCAAAGGTAACCCTCGTGACACAACTGTCAGCTTATCCACAAAGACCTGTGACAGTCAAGGAGCTCTCCTCTTGCTCCATTGGTGTCTCAAGGTTCCAAGTGTCACGTCAAGAATTCAAAAAAGCTCAATTTCTACTTACATTGTGTAATAAAGTAAATGTATGTACAAAGATATTAACCTCTGTGTTTTCACCAATTACCAATCTAGATTCCAATTAAGTTCTCAAATTGAAAATCTTCTTTAAAATCTGACCTCTGTTAGTTTCTTATCCCCTCACTGTGGACCACTCCTTTGCTCTTCTCACACAGCAGCTGTGTTTTAAACTAAATGCAGCCTCAAGGACAGTAACATTTCTTTCAAAACTATTGTGCTGCTTGGTTCTACAAAAATAACAAGGAATATATGATTGAGGCTGCCAAAACAAGTGTTCATTTCTCAGAGTCATAGATGTCTGCAGAAATGCATCCTGACACCAAGGATTGTTACAGGTATTTGGAAAACAGCTGCTCACAGTTAGAGAAGAATTTCTTGACTGTACCCTCAAAGATTTCCATAGTAGGAAGCAGCACTGAAAACACTGCTCTACTCCTGAGTACAAAGATGTTCACAGTACTACCAGACTATTCAAATGTCCTGCACTCTGCAATTAACATGTTAAGGAATTCTAAATTAATTTATCTGTGACCAATTCTGGTACAAAATACCTTGTAAGTAATACACCAGCAAGTTAGAAAGTATCACACAGTTCTTTGCTGCACACAGGAAAGGACATTTTGAGGGCACAGTCTCAACACACTGAAGCTCTATTACTTTTTTAGGATAGCAGGGGCAAAAGAAGAAAAGGAGAAAAGGTTACTCTGAGTACTGCAATAACTTACTGGTCCTTTAGCCAGTCCTTAACAAACGGGATGGAAAACAATTCTGTGAATGACTCATCTTTCCTCTTCGGGTTCTTGCTAAAGAAAAAGGAAAACAACTCATATTAATTTAAATTTCAGCTGTTCAATTTGCAAATTAGTGCCTTTGAACAAATGAAAATACTTAGTAGCAAAAAACATGTTTAACTTACTTGTATAACCACTCAGTTAGGAAATCAGAGGCAATAAATTTGTTCCTTTTTCCCTAAAGACAGAAGATAGTTTCAAATTATTTATTATCTTTGGATTGGTCATATGTTTAAGCTAAATTGACTGCTTTTATTAAATAAAATATACAGTACATTACTCTACTTTATTATTGCTACTGCCAACAGTCAGTGGCTCAGCCAAAATTTTAGAAATTTTGTGGAATGATTTCAAGACAAACTATGAGTGAGAAAATTCTACATAAATTATCTTGATATTTGCTGCAGTATATCTAGAACAAATACCTCTGGATGGTGCTCTTTTTAAGTGGCAATTCCATTGTGAAGAAATTAACAGAACTCATTCATGCATGAAAATACGTTGTAAGTTCCTTGCCATTTTGTTTAAAGTTCTATTATCATACTCAAAATACTTCATTGCTTCCAAGACACAGAAGGAACATTGATTGGATATTGTTTCCTCCTGCATGGAACCAGCCTGAAGATGTGAATACACACAAGCAGAGTATTGTGTGGCTGCTCAGCCCAAACCATCTGCTGGGTGGTCCAGAAAGGAAGGCAAAACCAAAGGAAGGTTTCTGTCTGTCCACAGATACCATGGACATTACAGAGATCCAGGTAAAAAGTTCAAAACCTGGAGCTTCACAGCAAAACATTTGTGCCTTTTGCTCCCAGTTCTCAATCTTAACCAACAAAGAGAATTTTGCAAATTGTTTTGCAGCAGGTTATCCTTAGGGCCTCCTGCAGCCAGTACCACAGCCAGCCATTCAAAGCCTGAATTTTGATAAAGCCAGGATGGATTAGGACCCTCCTTTTTTTTTTTTTTTTTTTTTAATGATTTCCCCTCCACATTCCATCTTGATAGACTGACTGTATAAATGAGTACAGGTGCTCATCCTGCTTATCACAAACCACAGTAACCATAATGTGGAGAATGTAACATGGAGTTCTGGTTGGAATAACAGAAGAGCTTCAGTATCTTCAGAACCCCTCTGACATGAGATGTGTTATGGATGCACACAGTCAGAGTGAACCCTAAAAGACCCTGAGCCCCCTGCAGCCCAGAGGCACCCAGTGCTTTATCACCACAGCAGCCACTGAGCTAAGAGCAAGCTGAGCTCCCACCCCAGCACTTACCCTGTCAAACAGGAGATTCAGCTCTAATTACTGCTTCTTAGCAAAACAATTCACATTGGGCAAATGCTTTTGTGGAACTGCTTAATGTCACAAAAGAGGCTGGAGTCTTGATTAAAATGTAATAAATTAAGATACTGCTAGCACTTGCTAAGGAAAATACAAAAAAGATGTCATTGAAAATCTAATGTGTGGAGAATTACTTTATTCTATGCACTGTCCTCAGATGTGAACAGACAGGCAGGACAAAATGCTCTACATAGCATAATTCTTTCAGTTCATGGTGTATGTCATCATTTGGGGGTCAGCCACAGGTGAAGTGGAAGAGGAACATTGTGTGAGGTGCTGACTGCCCAGGGAAGAACACAGGGCAGCCACGTGGCTGGGGGATGACAAGTGTGAAGCTGAGTGCTGGACTGCAGGGCAGTCCTGCAGGATACCCAGGAAAGCTTTTACTTTTCTAGGAGAATCTTACCCTTGGCAGAAATGCAGCCTGACTCCCACAGAAAAAAAAAAAAAAAAAAAATCTTTAAAAAAAAAAAGCAAGCAGAAGAACAGAAGAAGAGATCATCATAAAACAATTATCAATCCTGAGGCACATGTGCCTTTGTGATCTGTTTTGTGACAACCAAAGCTTCGGGGTTCAGGTAGGGCTCCATTAAGTGCTTGGCTGGGAAGAAACAGCTCCTCATGCAATTTCCACACTTATGCTAACACCAGATACTGTACCAAGAAGCCAAACACCTGAACTTTAAGAGATCAATACCTTCACTGCAGAGCTTTCTATGAGTCATTTTAGGTGCTAAATGGACAAATCTTGACTTGAACAGAATCTGTAAGCAAATAGCAGAGTCTGATCACCACTGCACAGCTATTCTCAATCACAGTATGAAACTGGGTCCCATTACTTAGTGAATTGTTTCAGAGAATAAATTCTACACTTTGACAACAAAATTCAATTTAATCTAGCAGTTGTAATTTAATCTGTTTAAAGTAAATTGCTTTTCCTTTGCAATGGGAAAAAATGATCAGAATAGGGTTGTCAAAACAGCTATCACCAAAGGAATCAAATTCATCTTGTTTTATCCTTGTTAGAGGCAGTGAACTTAGCAGAGAGGAATTCAATCAAGCTGAATATTCTTTTACCTTATTTTCTTTGCCAGGAAACAGTTTATTTTGCTAGTGAATTAAATCATTAGTTGCACAGCAGTCAACATTTTTAAAGGGAAAAAATTACATAAATTGACCTGCCTTTGACACATTCCACCTATGCTGCATGAATCCGGATAAAAAACAGGAAATATCTGTACAATGTGCATTGTTAACCTGCAGATGTGTTTATAAACTGTTTACATTCAGAATTCATTTCCCATTTTTCAGTTTAAATATGATGTGCTTGGTAATAACCATGAAAATATACTGGTGATCAGAAGATGGCAAAGTCATTAGGAAACCTTCCATTCCCTTTCCCTGATCTATCACACTTTTAAATATAATATATTCCATTACAGAGCCTGATACAGCTTCCTCCTCCTGTGATAGCTAACTAGAAAGAAAAGTCAGAGTTATGCTAATAAAAACATTTATACATTGTTCAGTTTTAATGCTGAAAAATGAATGCATTAGTCAGTTCTCATGAGAGAAAAGATTTAAGAAAACAGTCTTCCCCCTGTAGGCATTTGAGAGCAGATGGGATAAAACACAGGGGAACTCATGGTAGGAAAAAAAAAAATCAGTGAGGGAATACACTGGGCAACCTAATAGGTTTCTTTCATGTCTAATTTAAAAACGAAGCTTCTGCAGACTGTTCTCATGTTTATGTCAGTTTGAAGTCTGCACATATATCTAGCAGCTGGTGGTTTCTTTAGGTCTTAGCTTTTCAGATTTTTTGCATGCATCACATAATGCAAGAAAGCCTATTTTAAATTAAATGTCTAAATTATTATGTTTCTTTATCACCTTCCAAAAAAGATCTTGCCTGCACAAATCCCTACTTCCAGCATAACGATTTCCCTTTCCTCACTTTCCCACGTGACTGCACAATTCCCCCTCTCCAGACATGGATGCACCTTCTCTGGTCTCTTCATTGAATTCCTCTGCTGGCCCCATGATCTGATCTCCCTTAACACAATTTCAATTGCTCAAAAACTCTCCTATTTAACTTTCCATTCTCTTCTCATTCATCTTAATTTCCCTTCAAAATATGAAAACCTTTAGTCCCTCTCATCAAAATCCCACTCTTCATTCCCTCTCACCATTCCCTCTCTCTTCTCCCAGCCTCATTCAGTATTGATTTCAGTCAGTTTGAGTATTCCTCCCTTCCCTCCAGTGCTTCTTTCATTTATCTTCCACTGGTTTATTCTATACAACTGCCCTTTACAGGCTGTAGGGACTTGTGTCTAGCCAGAATTCAAAACCAGTACTCTTTTCTCATCCTTCATGATTTCAGTTAGCTTAAATCACAATTCATCTTGTTCATCTCCTGTTGACTCATGAATTCCATGAATCTTTTGAATCTCTGTTGTCTTCTTATTTGTAGAAGCTGTATTGCAATGTGTTTGTCACAAGATCCTTTCTCCCTGTTCCTACTTTGCTCTGGGCTTTTAAGGACTCTGTTTTAGATCCTAAAATTCAGTTCAAGTTATTTCATTAGCCATTTTAACACAAGTTGTAAAGAGTTGAGGTATTTCCCTCCAAATCCATATGGAACAACACATTTCTTACCAAACACAAGTGTAACTAGAAATCACATATTTATGTCAGATAAGGAAACAGAATGCCCAAGTACAAGCACCTGGACAGCAATGGAAGAGAACACAAATATTCAATTATATGGCAGGCATAAAGAACTATTGTTTTCCTAGTTATTGTTCAAAAGGAGGAAGAAATGAGGTCACAGTGGAAAACTATCACCTGACATCAGCTTGCTTTCCTTAGCTTGGCTCCCCAGAAGCTGGGCATCTCTTCACACAAATGTGTTTTCTATAAGCTGAACTCATTTGTCTCTATTAGGATGCCAGACCAGCAAAAACAATTGAGTCATGAAGTAAAATTCAAGTTGTGTACATCACCCTCAAATGAGTGAAATGTATTAATCTGAAAGGAAGCTGTTCCTCTAAAACACAACACTATTTAGGCTAGATACAAATGGAAATTTAAGGAGGATTTGTTGGGAGCTAGAGATTGTCATAATGATCAAGTTCATGTAGAACATATTCTGTTCTGAATTACTGGAGAAAATAACATTTAAAACCAGATCCAAAACAACCCATGAGAGGTTATATCATATTATTGTGGTTGGTTTTCTTGCAAAAGAACAAACTGAAAAAAACCACTGCCTGTGAAATAAAAGGCTGTAACTTCCTGCCACTGATTTGGAATGAAAATTACAAACTAACCTCAAAACACTTCTCCTTCTCTGCTTCATGCAGGAGCGCAGCCAGTCCGGGTAAGAGCACTGGGAATATGTAAAACTCTAAGTATTCTCGAGGAGAACCTGAGCAAAACAGGACAGCCTTCACTTAGAGCTAAGCACTTTGATTTCACAAAAAGACAAACATCAGACATTATCAAGTCAGTAGCAGTCATTTTGTCAATACCACCACAGCTTGGACGAAGCAGACTCACTCTGTTCAGGTACAGCCACCGATCTGTCTTCCCTTCTCCTCAGCCAACACAGCATAACCTTGAGTGAATTTCAAACCAAAGGTGCACCAACACTGCAAACTCAGCGTGCCTCAGAGATGTCAGATTTAGTTTTAAGGGAACAAACTCAGACACCAGAAGCAGTTTAGTCACAGAAGTGAAAAGCTCTGACAGGAAGAAATTAGCCTGTGCGAACTCGGTGGTGTTGCAGTTAGACCACTTTGGTATCTCGTGCCCTTTACAATCTGCATGATCACAGTTAGTCATAAAACTGAATTTCTAGACAGAGAAAAAAAGGTTATATTTCAGTGGTGCTGGGATTTCTTTTTCATAACTGGTTCATAATTGCCAGATCCTTCAGAAATTTTAACATGACTCCACGTACCCAACTCTTCCCCTCTCAGAGCACTGTCTGGGTTGGCACCTCTCTCCAGTCAGGAAGTATTCAGGTTTTGGTATGATCAGTAAAGATTAAGTCATAGGAGAGCTCTCTTCTGGCAACACAGCTGAAACACTGAATTTATTCTCTTTAATTGGGTCATATACTGCCAGAAAACGCTCATAATTGGGAGGACACATTTATATAAAAGCCAAGGGTAACACTGCTTCTGACTAGCACCAGGAATTCCTAATGAGCAAGAATTAATGGAAGAGAAGACAAAATGAAGGGCTAAAATGCATAATAAAAACACGTTGCTGCTTGGTAAATTTATTATAAAGCATAGGAATTGATACAAGTGGGAGAACAAAACTTCAGAGCTGGTTCCATTCTAATTTGTAATCAGATGGGTAAAAACATTATTTTGACAGGAATTTTCAAGTTCAATTGTCTCTTTAGTCTATTGATCCTAGTTTTGCATTATTAAATTAGAGGAAGAGATGCCTGCCATTTCTGATTCAAATGGCTAAATAAAAAGTCACTTATTCAGAAGAGCACAGAGCTACCTTAGCTAGTCAATGCTATTGGTCTGTAGTGCACAACTGCAGATTTCTTCCATTGACCTGGTGGCCAAGCTGGCTCCCTGTTTTCAGACCAGGGGCCTAACCGTGCAAATTCCACACAAGCAAAGGTGTTGCAGCTGTTAACACTCCAAATTAAATAAATTACAAACCTTTGCCATGTGCAAGAAAAATAATCACAGCAGGGTTCAAGATAATGTACTCCTACTTACATTTTTTTGGATCAGGGGGTTCTCCAGAGGGGGCTTCCTCGAATGTGGGAAGCACATATTGGGCTGCAGGGGCAGAAAAAGGTTGTTCCATGTGTAATGGATGCAACATTTCTGCTTCCAAAGGCACCTGTTCAAAATAAATATATCCTGTCTAAATACCCCAACAGACTAGACAAAATTATATAATAGACAAAAATATACTAAACAATTCAACAGGAAAAATCATAAGGTCAGTTAAAAATTATGAAATTATAATTTCTAGTTCAGATTTTATATATTTATTTTCTGAATACTTGAAAATATATAATTGCACTTAAAAACTTCTGCAGTTTCCAGCACAGTAAAATCATCCAAACCTAACAGAGGGTATATGACTCCTTTAGATAGAATATGATGAGATATCACAATTTTAAAAATATTTTATCCATTGTAAGGAATAGTAATTATTTGGAAATTTAAATTGGTAGCATTTTCTGAATAAATATCTTCCACTCAGAAGCTTAAATATCTCTCATATTGTGCAGAACTGACATTCACCTTTTCAGGAAAAGAAACTTTGCTTGTAATAAAGCACAGAGAAATTCAGAGCAGATGCAAATCCAAATCTAAAGTCTCCTCATACAGAAACAATTACTGACAGCATGAAAAAAGGCAGCCCACAATTTTATGTAAGGTTTTTGGGAGTGCAGAAACTGCTACAGTCAGCCAGCAGAACACTCCTAACAGCCCTTGAGCTCCACCTGTTCCAGAAAGGCAGATGCATCCTCCTATCCCCGAGAATGCACCACGTTACAGTTTGCTATGAAAAACGCTAGGAAAACTCTCTCATCTGAACAGTTTCCCTCCCAAATGCAGCTGGACAGATGAGCCACTGCAAAGCTGGGACGAGGCACTGCCCTTGGACCACGGTGAGCCCACCTTTGAGGATGCTGCATCCCCCTGCTTCCAGGGCCCACATCCAAGTGACCTCGGCTTTCCCCCAAAGCCCTCGCTCCCCTCTGTGTTCCAGCAGCGGCTCTGCTTTACCCCACCCGCAGGGGCTCCTTGCACACTTGAGCCCTGCCTACAGAGCATCAAAGAGAGTGGGAGGCACAACCCAGACACAGCTGGCCATTTAATTTTAGCACAGCATCACCCAAGTTGCTTTAAATACAAGCAATTATTTGGAATGTTACATTTATTGGTACGACGAAGTTGTTTGATAAATAACAGTTTTGATTTTATTTTATGAATGAGTCTACCCTGTGGGTACCTAATTTTTCCATTTAGTTGTTTAAAATATTTTAACTCCAGCTCTGTGCAGATTTTTTAACTTGAACTGTACTCACTAATCCTTGTTGTGATTCAGGATCTTGTTTTGATTGACGAACATCTGAAAATTGAGGCTTTTCTTCTTCATGCTCTAAAATTTTAAAAAAAATACAACATTTACCAGGGGACTGTTAAAAATATTTATTTTCCTCCTAGACCAACATTATTTTAAAGGTACTTATTTAGGTTTGAAAGAAAAAAAGTCAGTATGCAATAAATATTTGTTTAACATGAAATCTAACATTTTAAAACAAGCAAGAACTTTAGAGCCTCTTTTCATGTCGTCTCTTGAGTTTTAAGTCAAGGGCAAAGTTCTCAGTGACAAAAGAACCCTTTATCGGGAAAAAGGTTTTTAACCAAAATAATAATTTAAAATATTTCAACAGAAGTAAAACGCATGTGCTTGCACAGAATTAACCACTGTTTTTTCTAGTAGACAATTCTGCTTTTCATAGTGGATTCCTCTATAAGCAATTAAATCCCACGGACATTGCTAAGTATTACAGTCTCGACTTAAAAAAAACAACAACAAAAAACAAAAAAACACCTACACAAACAAACAAACAATGAACTAACAGCAGTACATTACCCTCAAGGATTAATGAGTGACTCAGGATAAGAAAAGTCGAGGACTAAGACAACAGACTTGGTATGAGAAAACTTAAGAGATTCCACAATACAGACCGCTCAGAGCCAGACCCGGCAGGTGCACAATTAGGTAATTTAATGGCATCGCCAAATCCATGTGTGCTACAGGTGTCTTGAGTTAGAATAATCAACCTTATTCCTACGTTGAAAATGGCCATTTTGATGCAAAACGCCTACTTCAGGCATTATGAAGCACTAAAGGAAGAGAACCGCACTGGGGAACTGCAGGACTGCAGTGCTGGTCTCCCGGCTTTCCAGTGCTCTCAGACTTGGGGAGAAAACAAGTTCTGCGGTTGGGCTGGGGCTCTGAGAGCAGATGTGTTGTGCTCCGTTAACTTTGGTAACAGCGGTGCCACGGCCGCCTCCCCGCTCCGCCGAGGCAGCGCCTGCCTGCGTTACCGGGTAACCCCGAGCGCGGGGAGAGCCACGCCGGGCAAACCGGGCCCGCGGCACCCCGGCAGCAGCCTGGGGCCAGCAGGAACGCACACCGGGCACGCGTCTGTCGGCAAGGTACGGCAATAACAGCGACACACCGCCCAGAGCAGCAGCGCTGGTACCGGTGGAGAGCAGGGCGGCTCCGGGCACTCTCTGGGGCGGGCACAGCCCCGCGCCCCGGCCCGCAGCAGCGCTGGCGAGAGCGGCCGCCCCAAGGGCGGGGCCGGCCGGGCAGCGGGAAGGAGCGGCCCGAACGGCCCCGGCAGCTCGGGGCGGCACCGCGGGGGCNGGCGGGGTACGGGCTGAGCGGCGGCAGCGCGGCCCCGGCGGGAGGCCCGGACAGGGGGAGGGGGCTGGGCTGGAATTGATGTTCTTGACAGGGTGCCTTAATGACATCTTTTGTGTTAGTTATTAAAAACCAAGTAGGAATAATTCTCAGCAAATGGGTGCCGAAGGCTTCTCTGCTGTAACCCGTTCATTGGCATAAGTGTCCTGAGAAAAGAAACGGAGAGCAAAGATGAGAAATCACAGATAGAAACAAATTTAAGGTTGTAATTCAGGTGCCTTGGAAGGGTCTTGTAATGCTGAGTGGGCAGTAAAGTGATGGGATCACTAAAGTGATGTGAAGTTCGGTGTTAAATAAGTGAAAGGTCTTGGGTATGTGGAAAACCGCCCTAACTATACATATATAGACATAGGTATGTTTATGCTTTGCCATTTAGGAAAGATTTTGAGAGGGCAGGTAGTTCTGTGAAAATGTCGTGCTCTGCAACTGTCAAAAAGACAAATAGTTGCAAACTAACTAGGATAAGGTACACTAAAGGACAGTTCAGAAAACCCACCCCAGCAGACAGTATTTTCTAGGCTCCATGCAGTCCTGGCTCCCCGTGGTGGAAAGCAGACTGAAATTAGGAGTGTCAGGAACAATGGGAGATGAGGAATGGTTTCCGAATAAAGGAAGACCAAATAGGTTAGGACTTGCATCATCTCTTTGAAGCAGTTCACTAACATCTTCATTTCCTTTTTTAGAATGATAATAAAGAAAAAGAGGAAAGAAATTCATGAGGAACCTGTACAGAAAAAGAAAAAGGTGAAGACGATCATTAAAATTGAGGAAGATGTTCAAACTGTCATTAAAACTCAGGACAATGGCCACCTCAAGAAAAAAACGAAGACAAGGAAAAAGGACAATTTAAAAGATGAATGTTTACACGAATTGCAACCAAAGAACTATAAGAAAAACAAGAAGAAGAAAGTTGGCTCTGAATTACTCAGAGAAGCTCATTTAGAAAGCTTTGTGAATGTAAAAGGTCATCTGGATTTAGAACTTAAAGAAGAATCAGAGGAACAAATTAAAATACTCAAAAAGAAGAAAAAAAAAGTCCGGTGTAATTTCTCCTTGGAGGATAATGAGAGGAGTGCTGTGGAGCTTTCAAATCATCACACAGATGGTGCTAAGAAAAATGAACCCTCTTTAAAAAAAAAGAGAAAGAATACTGCTTTGAATTTGGAATTGGATGGTGAGGTAAAGAAGAAAAAAAAGAAGAAAGGCAGTTTTTCACTGGAGGACATCCAGGACAGTGAACAAAAGCAATCTGCAAAAGTTTGTAAAAAACCCCACAAATACATTTCACAAGAAGCAGCTTTTAGGGGTGAAAGCTATGACACAGATAATGCCCAGAATGGTGGGGAGAGTTGTGTGAGAAGAAAGAAGAAGAAAAAGAAAGAGAAGTCTGACTGCTTTTTACCACTGGCAGATAACCAGGACAACGTACGTGGAGTTCCTGGTAGCCCCACTGCATTAAGTGACTTTAGAACAAGGAAGAAACAGAATTCCTGGGAATTTACATTGACAAGCAGAGAGGAAGAGGACAAAATTAAGAACTCTGGGAGTATAAAAGAGAGAAAGAAGAAGAAGAAGAGAAGCAAAGATATTTCTTCCTCAGCCTGTGAAGAAGATAAACAAAATTGCAGTCACAGCATTCCTTATAAGCATCTCCCAGCACAACAGAAAGTTGAGCTTGAGGAAGAAGAGCTGTCTGGAAAAAAATGCAGGAAGAATTTCAAGGATAGTATTGAAGTCAGCAAGAAGAAAAAGAAGACTAAGAAAAAGGAGAAGGAAACAACATATTCAGAAGCCTCTTTAAACAATGACAGTGCCTTTAAAAGCCAAAAAATACTACTAGAAAGCAATAAAAAGAGCAAAGAGAGTGAAATGGAGCAAGCTCAGTGTGTTCCAGGGGACGCTGTAGATGGGGATTTATGCAATAGTAATCCTGTGCTCTCTGACAGAAAAGGGAAAAAAAGAAAAAAAGTACCACCACAGGACTTTGCTGAAGAAGCAGGTTCAAAAGCAAATACAAAAAAGATGAAGACAGAATTACCAGGGAGTGAGTCACTGGTGAGTTGTTGAGAGGAGGGCAGCTCTGCAGCCTCCTGCTCAGGAGCTGGAAGCCTTTTAGGCAGTTTCCTCTTTGCAGGCTGCTCCTGACCTGGGGGTCGCTGGGGGCCCCCCCCGGGTGTTGGGAAGCAGGAGCAGCTGATGGATTCCAGCACGTCCCAGTTCAGAGAACCGCAGGACACTGGGCTGGAGGGGCTCCCAGGGATGCTGGAGCCCAGCTCTGCAGTGCGTGGCCCGTGCAGGAATGCAGCCCATACAGGGATGCAGCCCGTGCAGGAATGCAGCCCATGCAGGGATGCAGCCCAGCCCTGGCGCTGCCAGCACCGAGCTCCAGCCTGGCTGCTCCTGGGGAAGGGCTGATGCCTCTGCTGCAGTCGTGTGCTGTTACAGCTGGGAACGTGTAAATGTTACAACTGATGGCGAGTACTGGCCCAAAAAGAAAGTAGATGAGTGCAGCCATAAATGTTCAGTTGCTCTTGGCGTAAGTGGCAACACTCTTGATAAAACAGGGGTGTGATACCACATCATTTACCCTGAGCAGGGTTAAAAACAGGGGTGTGATACCACATCATTTACCCTGAGCAGGGTTAAAAACAGGGGTGTGATACCACGTCATTTACCCTGAGCAGGGGTAAAAACAGGGGTGTGATACCACATCATTTACCCTGAGCAGGGGTAAAAACAGGGGTGTGATACCACGTCATTTACCCTGAGCAGGGGTAACGTTGGCAGCATGAGTGCCTTTACTGTGTGTGTTAGACTTTTCCTCAGGCTTTGCTGCTGTTAGTGCTGGAATTGTGTAACCTTAGAAACAAAGGGGAGGGTTAGCCAAAAGCTGCTGACTAATTCAGACAAAACTATGGAGAAAATCCTGGGAATCCTAAGTGTAAACTGGGCCAAGAGCACTGAAGTATAAATTGTGATAGAAAAATACTAGAGACCTACACACAGTTTTAATTAAAAGAATAAATGTGTGCAAGAAAACAATCAGATGTCAGAGCTGTGTAAATTATAACTGAAGGTAAGGGGGATTGCAGACTGACTGTTAAAGGAAATCCCATCCCAGAGTCTCACAGCTCTGCCATTTCTGAGGTAAAACAAGCATGGGGAGGCACTGATGGAATATTTGAAATACAGATGTTTTTTCTTTGATGTTTTTTTTCTCCAAAATTAGACTATTAAGATCATGTTTTATTGATTTAATTTTTTTTTTCTTTATCTGATCAGAGTCATGTTTTAAAGCTGAGGGTGCCAGAAGTTAGTACCTGCATGCCCAACTGCTGTTGTTATCATTAGGAATTCAGCTGTGAGATGCTCAGGAAATCAGTTGGTATCTATCTGTATTTTTAGCTGCTTAAACTTTACTCTGAAAACAGCACTTTGCAAGTCATTGGGGGCTTGTTTTTATTTCCACAGGTTGGGAAGCTGCACTCCTGTTGCTTTTTTTCAAGAATTTTGAATGCTTGGCTTATTTAAATGTCAAGCACTAGTTCCTAAGGTATTGTTGAAGACTTTTGTAAACTAAGGGTAGAGCAGGCCATAATGTGAGCTGCTTCTCAAGCTCACTTCGTGGTGTGCTTTGCTTTGTCATGCACTCAGATGCACTTTCCTCAGGTTCTGTGGAAACCTGGCAGCTGCCTGGTGCCTAGTGCTAATAATTAAATATAGATTTATGTGGAGACCCAGATACAGGCTTTTTCACAGGGGCTTGTGAGGGGAGTGTGTATGCTTATCAGTCACGAGGTGAGCAGATGTTTGGGGCTTTCAGCTTGCATTTCTCCTTTTGACCTTTCAAAAGGACAAGGTGGTTTTATTGCTGGATATATTTTCTAATTAAATTGGCATTGCCTTTTTGAGACTGTTGGATATTATTTGGATTCTTGCAGCTGCTGACATTGTGTAGAGGCAAGATAAGCCCTACCATGACCATGTAAACTTGCATGCCCAGTTAAAATGGAAACCACAGCAAAAACACCTTGCAAACAGTTGAGAAGAAGGGAGTAGGGTGATGCATATTCTGTTGCTCATTCCCATTAATAATAAAAATATACTTAAGAGAAAATCTGAAGATTGAGAAGTCTGGGTTAATCAGCTCTGGCGAGTTCTAGTTCCTGCCAGGCCAAAAGACACTGCACCAATAAGTGGCTGATAATGTGCTCTTGCCTTTAACTGTGCCACAGTCCTGAAACATTTTAGTCTACAGCATGTCACACGTTCTGCATGCCTTGAAAAATCCTCTGTTGGGCTTGTGCTGCAGGCAGAAGAGCAAATTTTAAAGACAGTGTGGAGTGATATCAGTTTAATATCAGTGATTGGTGTTTTTCCCATTGGATGCCATTGCAGTCAGCTCAGGCAGAGTGAGGAGGAGTGAGGACTCAGTTTACTGCTTTGATGTTGTTTGCCAGCAGACAGCATAACCCTACCACATGTGAATGTGCCCCTTTTCCATGGAGGTGGAGGAAGCTTGGCACACCTCCACAGGGTAGTTTTTTCCACTCAGGAGCCCTCAGCAGGTCAGCACCGTGCTGGGAGTCAGCAGGGATGGGGGTGCTCCCTCCTTCTGGCTGAAAGAAAAAATACACTGCAGTTGTTTGCAGAATCCTGTCAGGACAGTTTTCCTGCTTGTTTTAATAGATCTGAAAAGACAGTACCAGGCCATCTAGAAGTAAATTGGGGGTTGCTTTTGGTTTCTTCTTTTCATCCAAGAGCATGAGCTCTCCTTCCTGCAGAGAGTGTTCTCGCATTTTTAATAGTGCATGTACTTGTGTGTGTGGGAAAGCAGTGTGTAGCTTTGGAAAACGAGGTAAATCATTGATGGCTTTTAATAAAACTGAAGCCTCAAAAAGGTAACAGCAGGTTCTGCTGACAGAAGTATGTTACAAATCTTTCCCTGGCTGGTTCATGCTTGGTTTATTATGGTAGCTGTATCAATAGATCTTCCCTTTGGCCACTTTTCCCAGGCTGGCCTAAAGCTTATGGCTCTCATTTACCACTGTCCTGGACTTATTACTTATCCTGTAATACTGGATGCCCAAAAAGCTTATCCTAATTACAAATTTGGGAAAGAAAGGCTGGGGGCAGTGGTCCAGGCATGCCAGTCCCTGGGAGCAAAAGCTGCAGAAGGGCTGCACTTTGTGGCAGTGTGATCAGTGTCTGGGTGCCTGTGGATCCTGCCATCCAGCCCGTCCATTCCTGCTGGAGCTGCTCTGGCTCTGCCATCATCTCCCTGTTCCTTGCTCTCAGGTGTGCAATGATGTCCTGTTTGCTGCCCTTGTAGGAGATACTTGATGTATGACCCTTGCCTCTCCCTGTGCTCCTTCCAGACTGGGAGCTCCTTGGGGACCATCATCCACGAGGAGCACAGTGCAGCTGCCTCTTGATTGGTTTTTGTTTGTTTATTTATTTCAGAGAGACCTTTATTTATTTTACCTCCAACTTCTAATTTTTTTAAACTTTCACTCTCTCTGTGCCTTTCTTCAAGTATAAATTTAAGCTTTTACAAAATGGTTTCATTTGAAATTACTCTGCCTGCAGATGTTACTGTGTGTGCCACTGTTGTTGGCAGGTCCCTTTTCATGTGTGAATCTAAAAATCATTTATCTTGATTAAAAGAAAAAAATCTCTGTGAGGTTTCTCCATAGGAATACACAGATTTAATTGGCATTTTCATTATAGATCTGACTATTTCTTCTTGCCCCAGACTAGTACTACTGATTGCCTAGTGTTTTAACTACTTCTGTGGTAAGAGCTGTGTAAATTCTAATTAACCAGAATGGATAAAAATAATCATACAAGCTTTTTCCTGTTTTACAGGAACATCTAGATGGTGTAATTATTGTGCAGGAAAAGAGAGGAAACTGTGATGAAGTTAGCATAGACAAGGTATGCTTTGTCTTAATTGGGTAAGATCTAAAGCAAGTCAGCATTTGACATATGCATAGGAATTGATACAAAAAACCTGCTTTGTTGCTTATCTGTGCATAGATTACACAAAATAAATAAGTGAAGCTCTGCTTAAAATGTGCTTTGTGCATGGGTTAAGTCCAAAATGTACAGCTCCAGTCAGTGTCAGAACTAAGTAACTTAGTAGGTTAAATACACATTTCTCTGCCTCTCATCAGTGTTGGCAGTTTCAGTGTAGCTCTTGCCAGCAGTTAAAAAATTAAATTTACCTGATACAGCAAAACACTCATTTAGCATACCACTAAAAAACTACAGTTCTTCTGTTGAGTGTATGGAAGGATCCCATGCAACTTTTAATTATCCTTGCAAAATTCTGAAGATAACTAAATATTTTATTCTTCTCTTAGTATTTCATTGTGAATTAATTGTCATTTAACACACAGGACAGAGTGTCTCACGCTGCATGTGTCATTTTTCTGCACACTAGGTGAGGCGGCAGGCCCTGCAAGAAGAAATCGACAGAGAATCTGGCAAAACCAAGGCTTTCAGCTCCAAAGTGGGACAGGTATGTCCGGGGTTAGGCCTTGACCTGCTGGAAGTGCTGTGTCCCAGGGCAGGTTCCTGTAAAAAACACTGTGCTCTGTTTTGCACGTGGCTCAGGTACGTGGCTTGGCACAGCAGAGTTCCTGACTGCAGGCTTAGGGTCACGCTGTACAAGGGGGTGCAGTGCCAAGAGTCTGAGAGCTGAGCAGGGAACTCCTTGGCATTGTGCAGTGCTCCCATCAGCAGGCCTCTAAAGCAACATTTTCTCTGGTTCCTCTGGAGAATGAGCCACCAAAAATTGCTTCAGAAGCATTTTCTGCTTACTGTGAAATAGGAGTAATTTTTGGGCTGTGGATGCAGCAGTCACTGAAGTGTATCTGATTTCTTACCTGCAAGACTTTGCCCATGTTCAGCAGCAGGGACACACGTGGGAAGTCGAAGGGGGTGACAGCTGCTAACACACGTGTGGGATATTTAGAGTCAGTCCTCTCGTGGCTTCTGCATCTTTGCCCCACCTCTTTGAAAGATGATTCTTTATTCTTTGTTTTTGCATCCTGCTCAGCCTGGCTCCTGACAGATTCCCAGTAAGGTGGTGGAAACTTGCAGTAGTGCTTAGCCAGGGGTAAGAGGATTGAGGTGGAGAGAAAGCTTTGCTAGTAATTCAGGCTTCCATTGTTTTGCAAGACTGCCAGAATGCCTAGAAAGCTGGAATATGCCTCAAACAAGTGCCAGAAACAACTTCTGTAGATCTAACGTAGTGGGTGGGAGTCTGGGTAGCTCTGGAACTGCAACTGTCTAATAGTCTCTGAAGTCATTGAGAAAAATGACATCCTTGGCAGGAGATCTCAGTTCCTTGGCACTGATCTGTCTCTGTTTAGTAGCATGCAGAAGAATAGAAGCTGTGAAAACTAATTCATCAGCTCCACAAAGAGTGAGCTGGAAATGCTTCAGCACAAGCTGTGTGTAGTGCCTGCCAGCAGCTCACTTAAAACCAGAGTTTTGACAAGCCATAATTACATTTGCATCTGTGCAGATGTCTCCCATTGCAAAGGGAGGACTTACATTTATTTATCTGTGGCTTGTGTGTGTCTGTCACAGACTGGGCTGGCACAGCAGCTTGCCTTTGTGCAAGGCCAAATCACTGAAGTGTTATGGGTGGCTTACTTTCAATACCAGGTATTCTGGCCTGTGATGGTGAATGATACTCCAGCCTTGCATTTTTTTTATCTTAAAAAACCCTGCTGTAGCTTGCCTGCAATATTTTGTAGTGTGCTGTGTGTCATGTTGGCTGCCTACTGGAGAATGACTGTTTCATGCAAGCTGCAACTGTTCTGTTGGAAGGGTTTCAGGCTGACATAAACATACCACTGAATTCACGTTTTTTCTTTTGATGTAGCCAGCTTAGTCTGTTTAATTCATAATCAGACATTCTGCCATTTAGTGTCATGCCCAATTTTAAAGAGAAAATTGTGAGCAGAAATCCTGCCAAAAATATTTATAAATGACTGCACAGCTACAGCTCAGGAGTCAAATATACCCTTTAATAATGAAGCCTGTTCTTAGGTAAGCCAGAAGTTCATGAACTTTGTAAATCCTATGGTGTATCTGGGGTTTTCCACAAACAACTGAAATCTCATTTTCCTGGACGTTGCCTCAGAAAGGAGCCAGAGTCTGCAGAGAGAAGAGAAATCCTGAAGGGTGAACTAGTTCATAGAGTAAAGTGCAAATACAGTGAATACAAAGAACACAGCACACTGCAGGGGAGGGGAGGCTTTAAGAGAACCAGACTTAGTGCTGTTGGATAGGGGAGGCCCTCTGGTTGTGCACACTTAGAATATTAGTTGTAATTAGTGGGATGAGAGTGCAAATATTGCTTAAAGCTTCTAAGCCAGATTGAAAACTGTCTCTACAACTAACATGACAAAACACTGCTGAAAACAACAGCTCCCTAACTGGGCAGTGGGAAAATGAAAAGATAACCATATGAAGTGACAGTGAAAGAGGATTAAGTCTGACAGTTTTCTTAGAATAAGAGATGCTGTCTGACTCTTTGAGCGGGGTAAAGAGAGAGCAGAAAGCCAAGATTCCTAAGGACAGAGGGAAAGGAGATTCTCAAAGTTCATTAACCCCTGTCTCCAGGTTAAATGGCCTGAAGTGCTTGTGAAGGTGCTCTCAGGCAGAGTTAGGTCAGTCTTTACCATACCCTTCAACAGCTTCTGCCCATGGAATAACAGCTTCCAGCTCTGTCACCCTGTCAGGCTTTTGGAGCTGGTTCTGTTCTCGTGGTACACAGCCAGAAATTGTCTTCCTTGGTCTTGGTGTTTCTTAATTTTAGTGTTAAGCTTGTTTTGCCTCACAGGATACGAAGCTTGGACAGTGGAGTACAGCTACTTTTAGAAGTTCTGAGGAAGAAATGAAGTTTTTTAGACTGATGGGTGGCTTTAAAAAGGGTTCTATGCCTATCCAAAGTCTCTCAGCAACTACAAACAAACCAAACATGGCTCTGAACAAGGAGGGGGAGGAGAAGTTACAGCAGGCTCTGAAGATGGAGTTTGATAAAGCAATGGACTTGAAGCAACACAGAGGAATTGGTCTCGGATTTCAACCTACTGCCAACAAAAAAGTATACATAGACAAATATGCATCTAGATCTATAAAACTTGAAGATTAAAACTCTAAAATAAGAGAACGAAATTTGTTTTTACTTTCCAGATATTTTTACTTGAAATAAAATAACAAAATGCTCAAAAAATTTCGTTTGTGAGGTACTTGAAGTACAAGGTTTCAACTGCATGTACCAGTGGAGCTGGGTCCTCACTTCATCTAAACAGTAAGTTTTTGAAAGCTTCACCATGTTTGTTCTGCAAAGCAAGAGACAGCCTCCTTCAAAGACTGAAGATGTGTGCCATGCCTGCAATTAGTTGAAATTCAGTAATTTTTTTTTAAATGCTGATTTAATAAACTTACTGTTACCTATATCTTAGTGATTCAAAAGGATTTTATTGTTCTCTAAAATCTTCATATTTTTTACACTCAGTGAGTGGTACAAAGTGATGGTGCTTTAATGGTGCTTTACTTTGAATACACACTAGTGGTGTGCCCTCAGATTTGATGAGGGCAGACTTTTTACTCAGAAAGTAGTTCTTAAGAAACTAACATCTTTATAGTAATGGATAGCATTGAACATCCTCTGTATTTGAACTATGCTCTGGCAGTTGGATTTTCAATCAGCAGCTGTTACCTGAAAATCAAAGTAAAAGCATTTTGGAGAGCAGCACCAAATATATGGATCTAGACTTACTAAATTATAGAAAGCAACATAATTTTAATAATGTGCTTATTGGGTTCATTATGTATCAGTCTGAATGAAATTTCTGACCTTTGGATTTTCAGACAACCTGTACTTGAAGTGGCCTTTTAGCAAGAGTACAAAATACAAGACTGCACTTGTGTACATGTTCAGAATTCAGGAGGCCAGAGCAGTCTGTCCATGTACTGCTGGAAGTTACAGAAAGCAGTGAAAAGCTCACATTCCTTATTACTGGCTGTGCCATTTGTTATGGGAGGTGGTGTTGAGTTTTAGGGTAGCTCTGGTTTTGACCATCTCTCACGTCCAGTTTCTCAGAGTGGCTGTGTTAGCTTCTAAGTGAGAAATGTAGACTTTCCTCCTGGCATCTGACAGAGCTTTCTGCCTGTCATTGAGCTCTTTTTGCACTAATAAAAAGCAGTAAAACATCCAGAAGCATTTCTCATGGCAGTCTTGCATCAATAAAGAAACCAAAGTTACACTGTGCTTGAAAGGGGCAAGAATTGGTGCCTGCCTGGGGAGGAGGAATGGCTGGGCCCTTCGTGAGCCTGCTGAGTTTCATTTCCCAGAGTCCGGAACAATTCCAGGTGGGGTTTGGAGCAGTACATTGGCCCCCAGAGGGCAACTCCTGCCACACCACAGCTGCTCACCGTGCCCAGCTGGCAGTTCAGGGAGCTCCGAGGTTAATCCACTTACCCAGTTCATGGTTTGTGCTTCCAAGGCCAACAGGAAGGATCATCCCCATGCTGCCTGAGAGTTTTCTGTGCAGTGCAGCAAGAAGGAAAGCTAAATTGAAATGGGACATGATTACATATGAAGTACTGTAATTTCATTATCTATGTTTGCTTTCTACAGAATCATTTAAGAAAAATCAATATAATTAAAAAAGCCATGTACTAAAGGTTGGAAAGGTGGTGTACTCAGTTGATGCCACTTCACAATTACCTTGTATTTCTGCAGTGTTTTCAGCTTATCTATGTAGTCTGTATCAGAACCAAGGGGTCCTAGTTTGGTTCTTTACAGCCTGAACACAAAATCACATCTATTAAATGTACCCTGCTTCAGTAACCACTGAGGAGATAAACATGCAGCAGGAATGGTTTAATAATTTCGGTGGTGTTCATTAGCTTGCTAACTCCTTAAATGTACGGTTTTAGCAAAACAGATTGTTTAGCCTTAACAAAATAAAAGATTTTTGTGCAAAAATACATCTTAATATCTGTACAAGGATTTAGCTCATTAAGATACTTACCCCTAAGCAAAAGTAGCAACAGATGTAAGATCGCAACATGGTTCCTTACCATGGGGCAGAAGTGGTGAAATTTTATTAGAAATAATAACTGTACATGTAACTAAATTCCACAAGGGTAAGGTGATAAATTTGTATACACAAAGAAACTCCCCCAGAACACACAGATGAACTGCAAATTGTTTTATTCAGTGACAGTGCACTTTGCAAATATAGAGTACTTTGCATACATTTCCATTTTCCTTTGCAACACTTAAAGATTCCTTCCATTTTACAGAACACCACTGGACTAAAATGAAAACATAAACATGTCTGTGAAAATGTATTGTAGAAATTAGAA
Source organism: Dicrurus megarhynchus (assembly GCA_013399195.1). Taxonomy (NCBI): domain Eukaryota; kingdom Metazoa; phylum Chordata; class Aves; order Passeriformes; family Dicruridae; genus Dicrurus; species Dicrurus megarhynchus. The sequence goes on along the minus strand of VXAD01005464.1, from coordinate 1,131,430 downwards.
CAGTAACACCTCAGCCATTCTTCTATGCTACTGGAAGAAGCCAAATGCTGGCAGCATCCCAAAGCAGAGAGACAACTTAGCCTGATTATTACATTGAAATGCTGCCTTCTGCAGAGGAGAAAGACTATCCTGTGAGAGGGATGAACATTTGAGGCTGTGAATTCATTTGTACAGATTATCTTCTTCCTTTTTTGTTAAAATTACAACAGATTAGATCTCAAAAGGCTTTTGCAACCATAGAGGTTCAAAATACTGCTTACTGAATGGGAATCAGCATTTAAAATAACAATACTATGGTAAAACTGGATACAGGAATTCAGGTTAAATTATTGCACTCAGAACAGTTTTACCTTTACTGTGCCCAAGTAAATGTGTCTCAGTAAGGAAAGTAAAAATACACTGAACTCGTCCAGTCAGAATGTAGAGCAGTGATTTTTGGCCTTGGTTCCATGCTCCCTTGTGCAGGTGGCTCCTTGGAAGAGGCATTCATCAGGTCCTGGACTGCAGAGGAAGCCGAAGGGCCAGCTCTGTGAAATGACTCATTTCGGGTTGTTTGCTCCGCCTCTTGATGTATTCCAGGGTTTTCACCTGGGTTTGAAAACAAAGGTATTTGGAGATTTTTAGGCTCTTTCCTCGTTTCATAGGCCATCAGTTCATCTTTGTGAATATGTTTGAAGACAGTCTCAGGATTTTCCCTAAATTTCACTGGCTGCATGAGCACTTGGCATTGCTTACCCCAGAGCTCATTGTCATGTATATCTTCCTTAAAGGCTCTCAAATGCCATTTTACAAGCTTTCACCAGGCAGTTCCTCCACAAAACAAAAATGCTGGATTTCTCTTAAAGCTAGTTTTCTGTACTGAACAAAAAGTTAAGAGCACCCAACAATTTCAGGTTTCTTAATGCTTGACATACTATTAAATATGCTAAAAAGATACAGACCACCTGAAATAAGAGAAGGTGCTTGTTCATTAAGAAGCATTTAGAAAAATAAGTCGTTGGAGGTTTTTAAGATAATTTGATTTTTTTAAGAGAGTAACTTGTAAAGAGATGAGGTTTATTCAGATCAAGAATATGTTACCTTTTCCCAAATAAAGAGTGGAAAAAGATACTAAGAACTGAAATTTCTCTGCATGATCTGTCTCCCTGCCTTACCATAGTCTTGGTGTCAGCGAAGCCGTGTTTCTGAGCAAGATTCCAGAGATTGACTGAGAGCTGGTTCAGTCTGTTGTTTCGCAGGTCCCCATGAGCCAGGATGGTGTTAAAGAAATAGAGAGCCAGCTGGCTCTGCCGCTTCAGGGTCTGTGATGGAAACAAGAACATTCCCATGGTACTGTACAGTCACCCCAAAACAGCCAGCTGAACCTCACTGGGCTCTCTGAACCCTCACAAGTTCCAAGGGCACTCGATTTGTAACCCACAGCAGTAGTTACAGACACAAGAGTGCAGGCATGGTTTTCACGTTCCATTCAAAATGCAACAAACAGCAGTAGTTGTAAATCAACATAAGCTGCTGTAAATGAAATAATTACACAAGACTCCTACATCTCATACCACTTTGGCACAGCACAGTATGTAGGTCTGACACATTTGTAACTCAAGACTCCTTACAACTGCATAGAAATCACCCTCCCACCAACCAAGCTTGCACTTAGAGCACCATAGCTATATATTTTTAGAGAGACCACTATTGTCAATCTAAATTAATGAAACTTCAGGCTTTTTTCCCCACAGCCTGTTCTACTTTATTTATTTATTTAACCAAAGATGTTTTTTCCCTGCCATTCTTTCACTGAAACGCTGGTGATACGAACATATTTGCACTGCATTTGTAGCTACTTCCCCTAAAATTGCTGAGGAGGGACCTTAAGGAGTGTAAGAGCAGTCTTCCCCCCACACAGAGCAGAGAGGATTCACTGCTACATGTTCCCTTGACCAGAAACAGCTTGAACTTTACAGAACTGTCCAGAACTAAAAATTTCCATTCCAGCACTGTCACATAAATGAAGCATTCTCTAATACTGTGAAAAGACCACACTGTGTTAACAATAAGATGCATTGTTCTCTTCCAAGCTACCATTTTGGTGAAAGGATTTTATTGTGAGAAAAATTTATTTTCCTTTATACCTTTTAAAGGAAATGAACCAATAAAAACACAAAATCATCAGAGGCTTGTTTATTTAAATGAGCAGCCAAGAAGATGAATAATAAAAGGTCACCAACACTGAAGCAGTCCAAATACCAGTGATTTTATGACCAGTTCTGCTTTAGCACAATTAGAGATCTCTGACAATATTCTCATCACTTCTATTTCCTCAGCAACAACAACTTCCTCAAACAACTATTCATTCTTACAAAGCACTTTTCATCTAAATCTCTCAATGACTTTTACTCAACAAAGCAAAGCAAATGGTCCCTCTTTGTAAATAAGGATGGGCAGAGGAGCAGATCCAAGGCTGCAGAGGCAAAGGCAGGCCAAGCACCTGTACTGTGCTGCTTAGCCTTAAATCCAGTTTTCTATGCAACAACAGCTTCAGTGAACTAACACAGGACCTCCTTACTCAAAGCATGCTTGAAAGCAGAAAACAAACAAAAAAAAGGCCTTTCAGAACCCATGGATTTCAAGCCCTACAAACATTCCTACCCACAAATTCCATACAGGAGTCAGATGGAAAAAAAAATCTCTAATATACAACCCACAGTCCTGAAAAATGTTAAAAACTTCCTTCCAAGACCTGGTTGGACATTCATAGCTGTCCTAGCATGGTGGTTTTCTGCTGCTACTGTTCTGAAAAAGAACTACTGTTCACTGTGGTGATGTGTACAGTGATGTAGAGGATTTGAGCAAAGGATTGATTCATCTTACATCTCTGCAATTGCTCAAGGAAGGACAAACAGGATAGCAAAAGCAGAGAAAAGGCTAAACTTAGCACAGTGCCTTCCCAATATGTATCACTTAACACATTCTGTATTGGCAAACACTCTAAGCAGCCTATCTAAAGAATTCCATCAAATCAATCACACCCTGCCCTCCCGTCCTAGGCTACAAGCCACAAGATTTCTATCAATAGAAGCCACCCAGTAAGGGGTGATTAGGAAGCTGTGGAAGGGTCCATTCTCAGAAACAGGTACATTAAGAGAACAGTGAGTTCTTATTATTTCAGTAGTCACCTGCCTATCACATACAATCCATTAAGCTTTATTTGATCCCTCAGAGCCTCTGAATTCCAATCAAGAAATCCAATAAGCTGTCTAGAGTTTTCTTTGTTTTATATTGAAGAAATATACTAAACTCAGGATAAAGACAAACCAACTTTTTCCTCCCTCTGTACCTCTCCTGAGATCATCCTAGTGCCTGGGATCTGAAACTTTTGTAATTATAGGTGACTTTCATTGTATCTTCCCCAGTAACAGACTAACTGTGAATTCTCACTTTGCTCATGACAGAACTGGACATCAGTAGGTGTCTCCACCACAAGCCTGCCTATGTGATGGACTCACTCACTAAACAAGTAAAAATACCCAATTTCCTTTTGTTATGAGGTTCCTGAAGGTTTTGAAAAGACCAATTCCTGGTCAAAGGTGGTCTGTTTCTTCAACTCCTACTTACTTTTGGTTTTATATTGAATCAAGCTGAGTAAGAACATACCTCCTCTTTTCCCAGGGTTTTCAGGTGATCCAGGATCTGGGATACCACTGTTTCACTCAGTTTGGTAATTTCAGCCAGGAACTTGGAGTCTCCACCATACAGAGTATCATTGGAATCAACTGCAGAGACGAAATCAGCCTTAGGTCTGGCTAAAGAGCTACACATTTATTTGCTACTGAAAACATCATCTACTGATAGAAGACCACATTTGGAAGTTATAGAATGACCTTCCTCCATGAAACACAAACAGAACAATGTTTTTTAAGTGCCTACCACTTGGTTGCCTACTATGTCCTTTTGATTTTAGGAACAAAACACTGAGAACAATCTTTTAGCTTAAAGCCAGTCCTGTATCCCTGGATGCAACCAGGCTCACAAATATCTGCTAAACTTGATGTAAAGCAACATATAATGTCAATTTTCACATTTTCTACAGAGAAAGACTCCCCGCTCCCATCAATTTAGAAGAGTGTGGCCATCATCTTCAATGGCAGCAGCACTGGGCCAAACAATTTGTGTTTTATTTAGTGAAAATAACCCGATTTTCAAAAGAAACTGCATTTTAATTTTTTTTCCCTAAAATAAAACCATGATTACCTCAAAGCCATGGATAGAAATTCAAAAAGTGTATTCTCAGTTTCAAAGACCTTAAAGGATTCTTTGGAGGGAGAGAGCTCTTGAAGTTTTTACAGTTTATATAATTGTGATTTTAAACATGTCTTTTGCCCTAATTTATTTATGTTCTATTAAGAAATAGGTTAAAAGAAATTTGTAGGTTTAAGTGTATTCTAGGTAAATCAGAAAGCAGAAAAGATAAAAGATGAATCCCCTGTTTCCAAGTGAACTTCATTTTAAGAAGCTAAGGTGCAAGGTCCACCTTGGAAAAAAACCCATCACCCTACTATACAGGGGAAAAATTACTAATTTATATTTCCATGCTTGTCTCCATTAAAATCTAATTAATTTAGATTTTTCATTTTGGGATTATGCAGCTATTTTGGTCATATAAAAAATGGAGTGAAAGAAAAAGCAGCTAAACCACACTTTCTTACAGAATTTGAACAGCAGATTTACTACAGAGTAGCAGTTCAACTGACAGCTATTTTCTGTGCTGCTAGCTGCAAGAGATATTTTGTCATGGGTGATAAATCTGACAAACTATTCACCAAAAGAACTGCAGAACATAATCCAGCCTGCCCCTTTGTGAAAGTCCTGTGCAACTGAAAGAAAAAGTCAAACCACCTTGGCCTCTCTGACTCACTGATCTTCCAGGATGCTTTAAAAGGTTTAATTATTACTCTACCTTAATTTAGTAGTCTATAATCAGAAGGCAAATATTCAAGTTTTAGAGCATATAAAAATATTCCAAAAATTATTACAAAAAGGATGACAGCTATTTTATAAAATGTAAAATCTTTAGAATTTTTAGCTATTCTGAAGATTCTTGTAAGTTACTGCTATTTCCAAAACTGAAAGCCTGCCTTCAAAGCAGCAAATACACCATTTAAATAATGAAGACTAGGCTTTACATCCTGAAACCTGGAATTGTTAATCAATGTGAATGAAACACCAATGATAAGTACAAATCAAGTTGATACTTTAGATTAAAACAAAATCCTTCATATGCATAATGTTCTAATCCTTACTTGAAAAGTTCACATTTATAAGCATTTGCACCAACACCACCAGAAGCAAACTAAGTAACCCACTCTGCACAGATTCACTTTAAAGAACAGATTCTGCATCTGTTCTAAAGCCAGCTCCTGGGATTATTTTAAATTACAGTACCTGGAACTGGATAGAAAAATAATCCATTCTGTGAGACTGATTACCACTGGTCTTCATTAACTGGCTATGGAGATAAGACAATACTACAAATGTCCTGGTGGAATGCAAGGAGCCAGAGCCCCCCTTAAGTGTTACCTTTATCTACATGGTAGATATATGCTTCTTGAGTCATTGCAGAGAGCAGATGCAAAACATTAGTATAAATCCTGACTTTGTCATCGCTGTTATCCTCCCAAGTGTAATCCTGGATCACATTCAGTAATCCTCGCACAAGAAACAACACTCCTTGTTCTGGATGGTCCTACAGAAAAGAAAAAAGATAGGTCAAAACCAACACCACAACCCTGGAACAAAAATAGGATTATTTGCAGTCATTCAGTGGTGTAGAGTCACAGTATGAGCTCTACAAAAGCAAAACTACAATATAATTAAAGCTGACAGCTACTTCTCTTAAGTGTGCTTCCTGCAAATCCTTTAAAAATTTTTTCCAGTTTCCATCTAAAATGCCCATTTGACCCAAAACCAGAACATGATCCAGGCAGCTTCCACAGACAAACTTTGAAATGCTTTGTTTTCTAGTCATGGGGGAGCAGTACAAAATAATTGTCAGCTTCTTAACAGCTAAGCCTCTAAAATTAAACACTGGGTGGATTTTGTTATTAAAACAGCATCAGTAAGCTGTTGTGTATTACTCATGTAATTATGAGTTTCAGAAGAACACCTACACTGGGAAGCCAGTTACAGACCATCAACAATCTTTTAACATGAAATGAAAAGCAAGACTCTGCTTTACATAAGCTGGAAGTTTTTACAAGCAGCTTTAATACTGCACTGGGCTAATTCCAGCTGGCAGTTGGTGCAGCAGCACCAAGATACATAGGACAAATCACAGTCCACTGAGGACACTTCCTTTTGATCTTCTGTAAATAGGGAAGAAAATTAGGGAAGCTAATTTCTGAACCCTGGCATCTCATCACAAGTTGTTTTTCATTACTGAATCTGAGAATCCCTTCTTCAGTCACCCGTTAATGATCCGAGTCACTCCACAGCCTTCCTTCAAAGCCCGACTTCTGCAGCCAGTGGACAGCAATGACACATCACAGGGGCAACTTCCCCTTCCCTTCTAACAGCACAGCACCTCCACATTCCTGAACATGCACGGGAGGTTGTGCCAAAACACATTTTCTAATTATTGTTTTCACTCAAATGATTAGGCAACCTATAACAAAGTAACTGAAATTAATAGGATCTAGAGCTCTACATTTTTCCCATCCTCGTGTATTAAGAGTTTTTTGAGTACTTAGCTAATAAACCAGTAAATGATGTTTACACAATTAAATGATGGTGAGATTTCACTCTACCCCAAATCCACTTACAGTGAGAGGTGTTACTGAGAGTGGCAGTGCTGTACCTCCACCTCCACACAATTGTTCTGCCTCCCCATTCTGCACTGGGGTGAGTGATTTTGCAGCCAATGAGCAGATCAGTTCATCTTTTCATGGAGCCTCTTCCACTCCAGAAGCCCAGTCTACTCTCAATTTTTAAACAGGAAAGTCAAAATAGTCTGCACTAACTTATGTGCTATTCATACACACTCAACTTACCGGAACAACTAATAATGTGGAAAAAAAATTACAAAGGAATTCGAGGAGGAAGGCATCAGAAGGTCGCATCTTTCCATCTACACTGATCGTTTTTGGCACTTCAGGAACAAGGCTCACTGCAGCTTTGAAAAAAGCATCAGCTACAAAATAAAAATACAGTTGCTGTTACATCACTCCAGCTGTGAAGGCAGCCATGCCTGTGAGCCAATGGTTGCTTTGAATTTGTTTCAGATAGATTACAGAAAATGAATGTGCTTAACTGCAAAGAAACCCAAGACTCAGCAGGGGTCTGATTCTTGAGAAATCTGTGTTAAATCAAATGATGCTGTTTCTCCAAATGAAGTTCCCACATCACTCAAGACTTCTGAAATTACAATTTTTTCCTTTGCATAACAAGGAGACACCATCATTTCACATGTATTGCATGTATAATAAGAAATTAGCACATGATTCAAAACTGACTTATCAAAGAAATGCTTATGCCAGGAGAATGGGGAATCCAAAGGGGGGGAAAAGGTTCATGCAATCTTGTTCACCAATTCACTCACAAAAGGCTGTTAAAGGTCTAAGGAAGTACCAACAACTTCATTTTTCTAATTATTTATAATCCCTAAAAGTAAAATATTAATATAAGACCAGAACCTGGGGTATTGCTGGTTACCTAGATAAAAGAAATTTTTCCAAGAATCACAATACAGGAATTAGAGAAACCATCCACCATTACGGCTTTGGCAAAATAGCTATTAAGAGGTTTTAAAACTCTGTATTATGTCTCTAATCTTACAAAAATATAAATTCCAAACACTAGAACATCTATTCTTCGGTTTATTAATATTCACAAATTAAAAGCAACAATATTTTCCCTCTTACACTAGAAGACCTCCCATATATGCTGAGTTCACAAAAAATTTCTGACAGCAACATTGTTTTGCACTTTCTTGGCAACATTTCAGAATATCCAAGTAGCCACATCCCACTGAAGCTGTTGAGCCATAGACTTCAAAGCATCCTTCAGAACCAATACCGTATCTTTATTTTACAGGAACAGAGACCAAGGCCATGTAATCAGATTTTATCAAAGGCAAAAGGAGAATTCTTGGTGAAAGCCAAGAGGTGTTACATGGCTGGGATGGAGATAGCACTGACAGGCAGGCATGGGCATTTCCAGGAGCGCAGCTTGCTCTGGAAAAATTCATTTGAGACTCCAAGCAAATTTGCTAAATATAGTACCAACTGATATCTAATTTAAGCTTATGAAGAATACCAGGGAAACATGTGCTTTGGAAAAACTGTAGTTCTTCTCACTCTTACTTTTTTTTCAGCACACAAGTGCTCAAGCCCTTCTGGACTTTTTAGTGCTTAGAATGCAGACCCCTTCCATCAAACACTGTCCTTCCTTTTATTCTGCACATTTATTTTGAGGTGAAAGAATGTTTACTTCAAACAACTTATAAGTTTAGACAGCCAGCCCAAAGGAAGGTAAGTAATCTTTCTCTGAGCTTTATTTGAGGAAGGAAGGCAGCAGCAGATGTTCATTCTAGCACAAGTAAATGAATCGCTGTCATTTCCACAGTTGTCTCATCAGAAAAAAACAGAAGTGCACATCCCACATCACCATACAATAAAAACACGTGACCAGACAAACGAAAAAATGTGCCTTAGAGAACAGTCTGCATACCAAAGTACCCATGTCTGTGCAGGGAATGCTCCTGCCTTCTGAAGTTATTTTGTAACAGGACAAGAGTGACCTGTGCAGCAATCGGTGTCCACAGTGAAAGGAGCTGCCAAGGACCACACCCTAATGCACAGCCTGCTCTCCCAGCCATCACAATCCCACACATTCTGCTCTAAACCTCTGCCACAGTGCAAACCCAAAACCTCTTCTCTTCAATTTGAAAACCTGAAATTTGATTCAATTTACTCTTCCTGCCTCCTGCCGTTGCTGTGAAGGAGCAGCTGCAGAGCCACGAGCTCCCTCGTTCCTGCGGCCGCCGAGAGCGGTGCCCAGCTCCCCGCAGGTGAGCGCCCACGGCACCGACCTGCCCCTGCTCCCTGCACTTTGTGCTGCCACGAACTGCCTGTGCTTCCTTCTGCTCCTGCCCTGGCCGTGGCACTCACACAGCTGCTGCTGCTGCCCAGGGCCACAGGGTCACCCTGCAAACCCCGCACACTGTCCCTGTCCCAGCACAACGGGGACACTGAGGCTCTTGCCCCACACTTTTAATCTTTGTTCCTTGCCTTTTTCCCCTGCTTCCATCACCCAGTGCAGCAAGGCAAGCCACAAAGGCAATACAGCACAAAACAGTTGTATTTCATGTTGGTACATCCAGAAGAACTGGCAAAGGAGAATGTGTTCATTTTGCACTAAGTCCTGCCAATCTGTACTAACTATGAAATGGTTTTAAGCTGGAACACTAAAAGCACATTTATCCAAGATACTTGTGCTTCATAAGAGGCAAAAATAAATGCACATCAATGCAAATGTTTTTATTACAGGCTGCAGAAAATGACCTGTCCTCTAAACGGTACCATCCTGGCAGAGGTGTCAGAGTATGCATCACATGCTCCGAGTCTGGAGAAAAGGCTCACTAAAAAAGTTGTCACAGACATGCTATTTTTTCAAGTATGAAATGAGCACCAGTGTTTCATGATGAATTGCATTAATTATGAGGTTATGCAATGATGGTTTCTCTGTGTCTTTAAAAGTCAATTTTTAAAACTATTACTGTAGAGATGTTTCAAAGCAAAACCATGCATCGCTTTTCCTGGCTTCCAAAAGATATAAGGAACCACTTAAAAAGCACTGAAAACCACAACAATCTTATATTCTTGATTAAAAAACCAAAAAGAAGATAAAAAAGGCTTCTTCTGATGAAGGCTGCTGTTTTCTTATCTGCCTGAAGTACAGTACTGCTTCTCAAGTGAACCACTGCACACGGGATAAGGGGAGAGCAGCCTGTGCATTCCAACAAATCACCATGATGAAGCCTTCCCCGGCTGCTGTTAATACCTTGTGCAGTGTTCCCAACGTAACACACTTCACACTTCACTAAATTCATCCTTTCACAGCAGCTCCTTCATTTTGGTTGACCATAATCCTATAAATCTTTCCCCCAAGCATACATGCTGACCTTCAGGCTACAAAAACTAACAGTCTTGGATATCCAGGTCAGCACTTCCAGAAATAGGCTTCCACAGAAGAAAGAGCAAGTGAAATTGGTGTTGAATGTTTTGCTATTGACAGTATTCATGATGGCACATGTACAGATTTAATTATACCTACACACAACTTTATGTACCTCCATATTTCTACATATCAATCTCTATATAAAAATTCAGCTTGCATTGTATTTTCTGTATCTCGGATAGCCAATTAAACTGTATGAATTTAAGATTTCAGGCAGACAAAAATAAGGAGGAACAAGGTCAGAGATGGGAAAACAATTTAACTCCTTAAGTCCACCTTCAAAGAGCAAAAGGGAGCGAGTTTGACATACCTACCCAAAGTATTTTTAGTCACGGGTACAATTACACCAGGCTAAGTCCACCCAAAGGACAAAACCAGGGACCATGCACATCTTGTGCATTCCACACCACTTTCCTGTCTTACAACACTGTCAAACCTAAGTTAATACTCTGAAGATTTTGCTTCCACATCCAACAGATGTTAGAAATTTAATGAAGCTTTTACTCCAGAGCAAAAAATTACTGGGAGGCAAGCATGGGGGTTTTGTTACCTTATTTTTTCTATTAAATAAATTAATCTATTACTGTTTTGACAACCAAAACATTTGAATCTCCTTCTCCTCACACTGGGGAGGTCACTGTGAGAGTTTTGCCACATTGTTGAAATGTGGTTTTCCCTTGAACTACTGCAAATCGTTCTCCACCTTAAAGTTCTCTACACATCACTTCCAATCCAGAAAAAACAAAGAATTATTTGAAGGAAGAAAGCAGAAATTAGAAAATGAATGCACTGCTGCTTGGTGAGCTGGAATGTACTATGCTAATTCATACTATGAATTAGCTGCAGATAAAAAGGAAATTATGTGGATGAAGCTTGGTAGAGCCAGTTTTAGGCATGGCTTGATTAGAGACTGTACAAGCATTAGTACTTAGAGCCAAAGCATACAGAGGCGTAAGTGGAGGATTCGTACAGGGCCATCAGACAGTATCAGCAAGCACACTGGACATAAATACAATAAATAGATATTTTATTCTTAAGGTGTAATCAGTAAATGCAACAGACACCTCACCCCACTGCCTTCCCTCCCACCCAGAAAAAAAACCAAACCAAAAATCAAATTTCAGCCTGCCTCTCTAAATTCCATGTAATCCCTAAAGACGGTGAGGTACCACATCAGCAGCAGTCTCTAAAGAAAGCTCCACCAGTAATACTGAAAACTTTTAAATAATAAATGCTACAGTTAACTACTATCGTTTCTAAAGTTATTATGAGGCCAAAAAAAAAAAAAATCAAATGAGCAGACATACAGAAAAACATGATACAAGGCTGGAAAGTCTATATGGTTTTTGCAGAGAGAAATCAATCCTCAGAAGTCTCTCAAGTCTTCCAAAGAACCAGCAAGACTGTGTTTAAAAGTAACTCAGTTAATAAGTACTTAGATTTTAAAAAACTTTTAATATTTATCCTTATAAAAACGGCTCTTTAAACAACTAAGCTGAAAGAAGATAAGGAAAAAAGTCCTCATGAGGGTACGTAAAAAAGGATGGGGTGGATGGGGAAAGGAGGGGGAATAACAAGTTTTCACAGTAGAGCAAAATGACTGCTGCATTCCTTAAGGTTTTGCAGAGACATGTCCTTACGATGAGCTGGGAGGTGACAACGTTTGCAGACTGGTCTGGAACGTGACTGCAAAGCACCGCAGATGGACCTCATGATTCTGAGCAACAAAGCAGCAGATGAACTCTAATATTAGTAAGGCATGTGGGGAAAGAGACAGCCCTTGCTAGAACTATAGAAAGAGAATCTCGAAATAGGCTATTTACACTCATGAAAGATTTTGGAGTCATTATAGATGGTTTCCTGAAAACTACATCCTACACAGCTGTTGAAAAGGCAAGGCAGTTATAAGAATCACTAGGAGAGTAATGGAAAACTGAGGTGCCATTGTACCATTTATATTGCTGTTGTGCATTTATACCTGGAATAATCTAACCTAGTCCTAATTTTCCTATTTCCAAAAGGAAAAAAAAGATCAAAAAGGTGCTAGGGCATGGAACTGTTTCCTTATTAGAAAGGCAATACTGACAACAAATTCTTCAGGAACTTACCAACTACATCATGTCACAGACAGCAAGAAGAAAATGAATCAGGAATGACTGAATTCTGCTCCAGCAGATCAGCTGCATGCTCTGAGCCACTCACCTAACATTTAACATAAACAAATCCCTAAGCATTAGACTTCCAAGTAGCAGGTAACTGTGGAACTCGCTACCACATGAAGTTACAAAGGCCAAAAAGTAAAAATTGATTAAAAAATTAAATTCCTAAGGACTGGTCCATCTATTTTATTAAATACCACCGTCTGGTCCATACACAAGCTTTGTTGAAGGATGTATTAAATCAGCTGCACCTGAAAGCCAAGAAGCATCATTCTACATTATTGTTTCCTTAGTAGATGCTACCAGACACTTTCAAAAACAGGTCATGGGCTAGACAGACTTGAAGAACTGACAAACTGATATAAAGTACTAGTCTGAAAAGCTTACAGAGACAGAGCTGTCACCTCTCACATCACAGGGAAAAGCGATTGGCTGGGATAAAGAGGGGAACAAGAAAAAGCTCAGGGAATAGGAGAAGTCTCCAGCTCTGGAAGTCCCAGGTAACAGCAGAGGTCACAGTTCTGTCCAAATGAAGCAACACTTAGTGTTTCTAGTAGGGAAAACATTATGACATCAATCTTTTCCCAAAGCTCTTACTGCCTTCAAGGAAAGCAGTATTTAAAAAGATAACACGGACAGCATATACCAATCTCACCAGAGAAACATGAGCCAAGAAGTCACAGAATCTGTAATTAAGAGGAAAATCTCTTCAGGTTCCTATTTCTCTAAATTCTTTACCTCAAATTCTCTCTATTTATATTCTTTGGTTCTATAAAGATTTCAGGAGATTAGGAAGCAATACTAAAAACTGTTACCTAATGCTACTGAGAATATACTCTAAACCATTATTAGACTATGATGTAAAATTACTTGTTAGATATTCCATACCATACTTTCTCCAGAGTGTGACTGAAGCCTTTAGAGAACACCCATGGAAAAGCAGCATTTTCTGCAGTAGAAAAGAAATTATTTTTGCAATCTACTGTGTAACTGTGTTTTAGCCACAAATGGAAAACAGAACAAACACCTAGAAGTACATTAAGCACTAAGAATTTAAATCTGCATTTGCTAAGCAAAAGGCCTGCAGCAGTTGATCTGAGGAACAGGCTCTCCATTTTTCTAAAGTTTCATGTTTGACAATATCCCAGTGAAATTAGTCACACAGAATCAGCTGAATTACCTTATTCACTCAGCATGATGTTTCTCAAGTGAGACAAAGATTTCACAGCCTTTAAAACAAAAATACTGCTAACACACATTAGCAGAAAATTATGTCATCTCTACCCACCTGCTGAATGCTGTGACCAAACATTAAAAACTCATGCTGTCTCTTTTTCGACAGACAAAAGTAGCATTTTCCACAGGGAGGAAATGTGTGCAATTAAAATCATACCTATATCTCAGAAGTCCAGAAGAGTGACACAATGGAGCATGCATTTAATCTCAATTTAGTCCAAGCACCCCCACGACAGAAAGCATGACCAATGAGAATTTATTATTCTCTGCTGGCAGCACGCAGCGCTCAGTGGCTCAGCTAAGGAAAATGAAAAGCTCATCTCTGTAAAATCTAGCATCTTCCTTTCAAAGGTGGGCTCTTAATAGGCTCTCCAGAGGTACAAACTATGCATCCAGGGCAAATTCACCTAAAACATTTTAAACATAATTACAGATTCATTTTATTCAAAGCAGGTCTTGGGAGCTGGAGATGAAAGAGACAACAGTCATTTTTAATACATACTGAACATTCTCAGACAGACACCCATCAATGTGTTAATGCTGGAGTTTCATGAGCCTATAAATTCACGGTTCTGACCCAATTTTATTGTCTTAAAGAAAATCTATTCCAGGATAAATTACAATTTTCTCATACTGAAGTATTTGGATGAGTTCAAACACTTGATTTGATTAACAGTGTGGCAAATCCCAGCAGGCAAGGCTGGGAGAGAGGAAATGGGAACAGCGAGACACGGGGACTGATGCTCTGCTACAGCTGCCCCTTGAGACTGGGAGTGAGGCAAAACCCAAACTCTTCCAGCTATAAGCAGATTAGCTGTGGCTCTCCAATTGCTGATAGTTTATCAGTGCAATCCTCAGACTCATAAATTCATTTATTGTTATGACCTGCACATCCTCCTTTTTCAAGATAGATACATTGGCAATTTAGAGAAATCCTCCTATTGCCTACAGAAGTTGTGGAGCTCAATTTTGTTATGTGTTTAAGTGAAAAGTCAGCTCACTGAAACAGCTGGACTCCCCACAGGAACTTAAAATTGAGACAAATCCAAGACTTTACCTTGCTGAAAACCACAGCTGGAATCTTCAAGGAGGAAGTGCATGCACACACACTGATGCATGCAGCACTGCTGACTCAGCCATTGGATCAGGTACATTACCTTTCAGCTCTATTGCTCTTCACAATTTTAAACCAATTAAGCTAATTCAAATCAGCATGAAATAAAGGTTATAGACAAGGCACAGTTTCCCTTCCCAGCCTAAAGCTATCATTAATGGCACGCTCTTAAATCTTCACTTCATGCTGCACTGGTTTTAGTAGATCAGTGTCTAATTGGCACCAGTTAGCTCAGTTAACTGACTGGAGTGGAATTTGCTGTAATGAATTAATCAGTAGTTCTTACTTCTTACTCATTCAGCTGAGATACAGATTAAACTGTGTGAAAAGTAACTTTCAAGGACACATTATGTGACCTCAGTGCATCAACATATGGAAAGACAGTTCACAAAAAATGTCCCAAGACAGTGCCTAACTGTTTAACACATGCTAAATTACTCATGCAACTGACATGTCTCTGAGTAGAAATTATACCCAAAATAGCTTTGCTAAGGGAGCAAAAAAGTGCCTAACAATAAAACCTTGGTAAATGGAGTGAGTTACTGAACATCAGTTCTGCTCTTGCTTCATTTTAACAAAAGCAAAGATGAACCAAATGCTCCTCTCTCTGGCTTGTGGGTCTAAATTCAGGAGAGTGGGGTTAATAAACATGCAGTTTAGAGATGGAGTTCATAATACTTTGCATATACCTGCTACCTTAAAAGATTTCAGGATGGGAATCCTGTTAATTGTTTAGTGAGTGCACTGTATTCATGTGTCAAACAACAGCTGTGCACATTTGTAAACTCTCACAATGAAAAATCTGGACAATTGTTGGGGCCCAGGAGTCTCACTGAGAGAAGAACGGGATCACAAAAATAGTGGAAAAGCAGCTTATAAGTTGAAAGATATTAAATCACAGAGTGGGTCCCAACATGGTCAGGGAATAATCCTCAAAGACCAAATATTACAGAAAAACTGCTTTGGATTTGCTTCCCATAAGAGAAGCTCTGCAGCACAGCAACAACAATGAAAACTGACATACAGGATAAGGTAAGCTGGTCAATTAAATAAAACACCACAGGAAGAGCCCATTTTATATAAACTCTGTTATCTACAAAGAAACTGCACAATGCTAATTGCACAACAACAGACTTTGCAGATCTTTTATTTGCACAACAAACTTGGACACACCAGTCAGCTTTACTCTAAATCCCTCTGCTTTGCTGTATGGGCAACATCAGATTCAAAACAAAGAAATACAACAGTCACCATGCCCTAAAAAGTCTTAATCAGCATCCTAAGTCAGCTTGTTTGTGCAGCTGGAACTTGCTGGTAAATGCAGAGCTTGGAAAACAAGCTCTCGTGAAGAAGCACAGAGCTAACACAAAGAATTAATAGCCACAACAAAAGATGTTGCAAAGTAATCCAATTTATTACTCTCACAGCTCCACTGAAAACACATAAAGGAAAAAAGCATTTACCATTGGAGAGCAGATATTTAAAGTCAAGATTAAAACTGCAAAACAAAGTAGAATGACACCACTTTAAAAAGCAAAAGAAAAATACTGCAAGCAGTTAAAAGTATAAGAAGACTTTTGGAATAGATAACTGACTTCCATTTGTAACATGAACAGGAACAAGATCATATTAAATGGTGATACAGACTTAATGCTCATTTTGATGCCAGAATAGCTCCCATTTTTTTCCCCAAATCACTTTTTGTCAGAATCTCCTATTACTTAACACTGAACTAACAGGATGGCTGAAAATGTGCTCAGGCTCTGGTTCAATCAATAATTCAGATCCAAAAACAAGAAATACATTTTTCAGTCTTCACATGATCTGATATTACCCCATTGTTTCACTCTGATATAGTGGCACATTTTCTTGGCTAAGCATTTATCATGCATGTGCAAGTTTCTGCTGTCACTGACCTAACTTGGAATTCTTCTCCAGCTCATTGGTGAATTTTGTCAGTCTGTGAACTACTACACAGATGCTTGTTTCTCTTTTCAGTTATAATAAAGCACCTCATTTGTGATCAGAGTGCTTGCATAATTATGCAGGAGAAGAACAGTCCATGCTTTCCATAATTCTTAAGTAATCTAGGACAACCTACCTCCTGGCCAGGACTATGTCACCTACAGTCAGCTGTCTTGGCTATTGAGATCACATTAAAGAGCTGCTTTAATATGACATGGTTTTACTTTTATGGTGTTTGAAACAGGGCTGTATTTTAATTGCATCATAAATATACATATGACTTAAGATACCAACCAAGTTATTATTCACAGTTAGAAATACTTCTGAAATTAAGAGAACCTTTAAGTAGACAAATTCATGCCTTACCTTGAGAAAGGCACTGATTTGCCAGAGCAACCTGTCCAGAGTGTAGATACAGATTAAGACGTGTGAAGATACTGCTCAGAGATGGAATTGTAATGAAGCAGAAGGCAACACAAGCCTAAAGTAAATTAAAAAAAAAATTTGAATAAAATTCCTATCTCAGAGTTATAGCAATCCTTACTGATTTAAATACACAATTAGGAATCAAAATCTGTAGATCAGTTTTGGGAAAGATTTTCAAGACAAAGCAAATATTATGTGAAGCCCAAAATGAGCAATTTTGAATTTCTAATGAGTATTTCAATAATCATCATTTTTTTTATTGTTACAATTACTAGATAAGCTCAAAACTGACTCTCTGTGACTGTAGCTCAAAGAGTTCTCCTCTCCTCAGGTAACACCTTGCAGCCCAAGACCAAAAGGTAACTAGAAAAGCAGATTAGTGTCCTCAGGGACAAACCATCTGCCCAAGTGGTCAGAGCAGGTGCACTGTGTGTGGTGGGGAGGAAGCAGGCTGATGCCAGGGTGCTGCAGCTGCAGAGCTGCGGGCACAGCCCAAAGCCCTGGATGGAGCAAGGAGCCCCCAGGCAGGGAGAAGCTGGCCAGTGTCAGCCCAGCCATCCCCTGCCCAGGACACCAGTGGTGCCACAAACGGAAGCCCACTGCACATGCAAACAGCTTCCCACGTGCAGGTGGACACATCCTGGCTGCCACCTTTCAGGTTAGAAGAAGGGAACACAAGCAACCTGCCTATCCTGTGATGGCCTGTGCATAGTTCAAAGCACATTTGACCATTTCTATATAGACTCAGAGGCACTAAAGCTGAAAGGAGCACCTTATTTGAAATTCAAATGCTGATTTCAGCATATCAGCACTGATATCATGAGACAGAAGTCTGAATACATTTTTTACCCCATCTCCCATTCCCTCTGTGACCGAGTTGCACAGAAACTTGGTATTGTATTTCAAATATAATTTGAAAAGCTGAGCTTTCCAGAATTCACACAAGCACCTCTCTGGTGAACCTTCCTTTGGAGAGGGAGTCAATCTTGCTGCTCTTTTTCAACACAAAGCTGCTACTAGACAGTTTGGGTCTTTTTTCTCTTAAACAGCATCTTTTGGCTTTAGAGGGGAAAGATTGCTGGTAACAAGAGAAAATGGGACTACAAACAGTGTCAAAAACCACTAACATACTGGTTTTGCAAAAACTATAAACTTAGGTGGCAGCAGACAGTATTATCTGCAAAGAAAGCAAGCTCAGAATTTATTAGTCAGACCTACCCTGACAAATGCAGCTGTCTTTCTGGAATGATTTCCTTTCATCACCCTTCTTGTTTCCATTGCTAGCTGGTTCACAGACTACACACACAAAACAAAAGCAAACCATTAAGAAAAATGCACAGCCTCAGTGGCAGATAACAAACTGCATGTTTTACTGCATGCATTTAGAGAATACCAGGTGCCCAAAAGCTCCTGATACAGTGTGCCCTCACTGTACTATTTACTTTTTACTGTGAGAATTTTAGTGACTGTTCCTTAAAGCAAATATGACTTAGTCTGTGAAAGATGACTTGTTTTATTCAAGCCTTTAGCTTATCCTTTCCTTCCCAGCTATAGTGCTGTCAGCTCCTTGCTAGCATAACAATCATGATTTCTAGCTAACACAGATTAAAAAACCATAAACCAAAATAATAAAAGGATTTAAGGGAAGAAGACACAATGTTGCAAAGGAATCAGGTGCAGCTAATGCTCACCTGTGACTCAATACAGAAAAGAGATTAACCTTCCCAATCACAGCAGGACTCTGCCTGGATCTGCAGCCAGACACAGTCTAATCTTTCCTACATGGAGGATTATAGAAGAGACAACCCGAATTCTGAATGCACAAAAGTGCCATTTATTTTATTATATATGAAGTCTCTTGCAAGATAGCCCATTTTCTTTGTTGCAATGGTACCATGCATGCCTGTCAAGCAAGAACTTCAGAGTGTTTAGGGGGATAAAACCAGAGGTGAGATCAAAGTTCACTTTATAAACACCTGATTAAAATATTTCAGACTTTTTTTGCCACAGACCAATAATCCTAGCAGGGAACAGGAGAACTGCAAATATACCCCCATTTATTAAGGAAATGTAGACAAACTGTGGCTTACATGAATCAGCTGGACTAGAACAGGCTCCAGATTGCAAAACATTGACCTGGCTTCGACATAGAAACTCAGCTGTTGTTCAAAGTCACGGCCAAATGAAACCTGTAAAAGACAAAAGGTCCCTAGACTTTACTGCTGGAGGCCTTAAATATAGGTAAAACTGCACACAGATAAACCACAGATGCTCAAAAGTCAAAACCCAGATATATTGCTAAGGAGAAAACCCACCAGTGACAACAAACAGCAGTTGGAGAATCTCTGCTCTTCTGTCTGCAATACTTGAGCTTCAGGGAAACATGAAAGTTTTAATGGTTTGCTTTTTTTGTCTATACTCCACATGATGTTCTACTTTACAAATCAAGTATTTTTTAAGAAAACAAAATTTAAATCCTAGGTTTGTGAAGTGTTTTCAAAATTAGAACTCTTGACTCTTTATGGGAGAGACAAAGGCTTGGTTTTGATCATACTTACAAAGCAAAAGCATACTTACAAAGACAAAAAACCCCCAGAAAATAGAAATAGATCCGTGAAACTATATTCAGATTCCTCTAATTTCTAGTTGATAAAGGGCCTCCAACAGAAAATAGCATTTTTCCTAATTAGATAAACCAGTAAGAAAAGCAGGTTTTCCTTGAGTTTGGTTAATAAACACATGCTTATATAGCATGGCAAAAGCCTGTAACCTTGCATTCTGGCAGGAAAGAAGTCATAAAACAACCTTTGTGTGAGAACAACCCTCTTCCAACCCTGTAGATTTAAAAAAACCTGAGTGCTGTCAGCTGGAGTGTCTCAGCTGTCAATTAAAAGCGGAGCATGAGGAACAGTCTCCAGGCAGTCTACGTGTACGTAATTTTTTTTCTAATAGAAGTAAAGGTTGCATTATTTATTATTTCTCAAGTCATATGCAAAAGAATTTTTTACAAAATTAGAATAAAATTTACATTAAATCCATACAGTGAAAGATCAAAGAAACTGCACCAGAAAACAAAGGATTGCTTCTCACATTACAGACAACTGTCTTTGCTTTTCCTCTATTTGTACAACTGCTGATTCTTGAGTCCCAGACTCAAGAAAATTTGCCTAAAAATACAAATTTTTCCACAAGAAAGACTGACTGTAAGGATGACTGTTACAATTGCTTTTTTCCCACATCTTAATGTCTGCTGGTTTAAATACACAAATAGTCATTTTGCTGCTATGGGATTTTTTTCCTCCTAAACCAGGACTGATGTATCATGACACATCAAATTTTATTCAATGCAAGAAATCCTCCTAAAGGAAATTGTACTATATTATACTGCATGTAAAGCTTAATAAAGCAAAACTATACAAGAATATGAATTAGCAAATTATTATAGCTGAAGAAAAAGCAACCATTCAGAGTAAATCCATAGAACTGCAAATAGGAACAAAGAGGACAAGGAGACACAGAGCCTGTCAGCTCTGTGTGGAAGAAAAAACAAGCATTGAGAGTACACAGTCAGAGAACACAAAAAGCTTGAGAAAGTCTCCCTAAAACAACCTGACACCTCAAAAACAACAGAGATCAACAAAAGATTTATTGGAATAAGCATGAGGGATGGGTTAAAAACTAATTTCAAGACTAAACACCTGGGGTTCTCCTGGGACTACTAACTTAATGATACGAATGATCTTGTTTCTAAATTAAGATAAACAGAGATTAGAAGAACAAAAAAGTTACACTTATTTTGTATTTTTGAAAGCTGGTATTGGTTCCATTTAGAGCTGGGGAGTGGAACTTCATTCACATAAACCAGCGACCTCTCTGATGCTTCAGCTGCTGCTTAACTTTTAAATACGTGCTCTGTTTTACAGATTTACAAAACTAGCAGAAAATGAGGTTAAATAAACTACACGTGCACTCTAAACTTTCATACTGCAGCACAGCAGCTTCAGCACTGTGGGACCTTTCCTTGACCACACTCATTTCACTAAAATGCACTGCCTGGGGTTTTCAGTGGTCTTGAGCAAGTCAGAGACTGTTCTCTGATTCAGCCACAGGCACCTGTTCTTCGTGGGGATGTCACAAAAATCCAAGCTCTAAGGTGCACCCAACAGTTGTACACGATTGTCACTCACCATTTTTATGAATCCATTTATCAGAGCTGCTAATGTTCTTTTCTCATCCTCAAGTGTTAGTGCACTAGAGAAAAAAAATTACGTGGTAAATTTTAGAATATTGTTTATCTTATTTATCTATAAAGGTTCAAGTTATACATAATTTTTTATAAATTTTTCTGTATAAAACTAACTTTAATATGAGTATCACCAAGTCAGCCATGAACCAAACTAAATTACAGATTTTTAAAAAAAGTAAAAATTGCTGAGTGTCTTCAGATTCTATAAAAACTTAAGACTTTGGCATGAGAAGAAAGAAGCTACACTAATGTTTTTTACTGTAGCAAAAAAATGGCTTCAGTCTTGTGTTGCAACATGAGAATTTGAGTAAGAACTAAGTCTAAAAACCTAAAGAAATTATTAAGTCTGTTCTTAGAAGAGAGTTATCCTATTTAAGGAGTAAAGCCTTTTAAATACCCTTTAAACAGTATACAATGTATAACATTAGTTTATTGTTTAGTTTGGGGTTTGGTTTGTTTTGTTTAGGGTTTTTTGTCTTAACTAACCTTGCCTCAGAATTTAAAAAATAATTAACCTAACCTTGCTACAGTGCTGGTTTTCTTTACATTTTAGTAAGAACGGAACTAAACTGATATGCAAAAAGGAGTTTCTTTTCAAAACTATCACAGATACCTATTCTACACCAAGAGTCCAAAATCTGATTTGAAACAAATTCACATCACATAAAAATCCAGTCAGTCAAACCCGTTTCACTGAAACTGGATGAACAAAAAGTTAAATTACAATTAACTGATACAATTTAATCCCCTTACTATTATATGCTTGGCTCCAGCTTTGACCTTTAGCATATCAGTTACCAATTTCCAACTCAGACACCAGATGGGAAGAGAACAATAGTTTTACTATATGAATTCAGTAAGGGAGGAAAGAAAACCTCAGCACGATTAGCTCATTAGTGCTTTGCCAATCAAAAGAGTCAACTGATGGGCTCTGAAAGGCTCAGAAGGCTTGTAATGAGATCTCCAGGTCAGTAATAGGTTTCCAGTTGCATTGTGAATCAGACCCCTACCAGTCTGAAGGCTGTTATCCTCCAACAGCTGCTACAGGGGTCAGCGAGCCCTACACAATGGGCTGGGAGTTTCCTGAACCAGGATGCAAAAACAGATGCAGGAGTTACTTAAAAATAACTGGAATTTATGATGATTTACCAAGAGATGTACAACCATCTTAGCTCAAGGAACTGCTGGTTTAAGGGATTTTAAAGGTCCCAGTAAACTATCAAATTGTTTTGGCAGTGTCAGAGGAAGCACCAAATATGGATTGCTATAAACTGCTTTGTTTTTTTTAATAAGCTGTTTTAGGTACAATATATTGTTCTATTTAGAGGCTGAAGTGGCTTTTAGTGCAACACACAGCCAAATAAGGTACTCTAACCCAAAATAAAGCACTCTAGCTGGTATAAATTGGAATTACATGCTAAATCTGACCTCTTTATTGACAATAAATCTTGCATTCATGGCCTATCAAGGATGAGAAAGTTTAAAGTTCCTTTGCAGCATCTGCCATACTAAGAGGCTCTGGGCTCAGAGTGGCAAAAGAAACTGTGCCCTTACAATTCAACTCCAACCAGAAGGAAAAAAAGAAGGCTTGTCCTCTCGACAGCTAAAATTTGCAGCACTGTGATCCTGGCTCTGTTTTCAATCACACACAGATTTTGGTGTGATTTTTGCAAGTCACCTACAAACCACCACAGCTTTCCACACTGCACAACTGCTATTGAAACAGTGAGGGTGCAACAGGGCACAACCAAACAACCTCAGCTCTCAAAGTCAAGGGCAAAACAGAAGAGAAGGAATTAGGGGAAAGCTATAGATGGTTCAAGAGCTTCTCAGTTCTAGCTTCCCCTGCTCAAGTTCCTAGAGATCTTCCAGGTATCCTTTTAAAGATTTCACACCCCTTTGTAATGGCTGAAAATAGTGGCCATAAAAAGGTAAAACTGTATGGCAATCTGTGTTTTAGTAGCAACATAATCACTTGAATCTCAGAAATAGCTTAGTATTCACTATAACTCAAAGATTACATTGGTTTCACTCTCAAAATATTCTGAAGATTGGATTGTAAAGTCTCTGCTTCACTAGAAAACTACAGAACTGCTGCTACTTCCCTTTTAAAATTCTGCTTCAGTATTCAAAATACAGCAGTAATTAAAGAGCAAATGGTACGTGCTGCCACTCCACTGCACAGCTCTTCCCTCAGCACTAATTGGATTCATGTCTTAATCCACCTTGAAACAAATAGCCTCAGAAACATGAAACCACATCAGGCAGCCCAACTTGGCATAAATGAGAGTTCTTAGTAGAAGTTCATCTTACTTCACAGAGTCATGCATCGTCTTACAGATATGCAGGAGAGCATTGAGTATAACGGGATCCTTTGTCGACTCCTGCTGATGCCTGGAAAGGGTTTCAGAAAAGGTGGTGAAAAATCCTGTTCTGTTAAAATGGAAAACAATGACTAGAGTAACACCCATTTAATGCATAATTCCAATCACCAGCACCTGTGTATGACACTGCACAAGTTTTAAATTCATCTGTGAACCAAGGGAACACCAAGGATCACATGGTTAATAGATGTACAGTTCCAATAAATGCCAGTCAAGAAATATTATCTTAACACACACAGCTGAACTGCCAAGCCACAGACTGACTCCTTAATGGACACAGCAAGGTAGACATGTGATACACTGAGGCAATCTAAGAACATGAAAACAAAACAATCCTGGATTTACCAAGACATAATATAATTCCTCAGCTACTTAGGGACAGACAGGATGGATCCCTGTCACATTTAGGTACAGAGGCACATGTGCACTGCAGCTCCACTAAGGTGATTAAGGGGCCACAGCATCTCTCACACGAGCAAAGCCAAGAG
This sequence comes from Dicrurus megarhynchus, assembly GCA_013399195.1. Lineage (NCBI taxonomy): Eukaryota > Metazoa > Chordata > Aves > Passeriformes > Dicruridae > Dicrurus > Dicrurus megarhynchus. The sequence continues at coordinate 1,107,185 of VXAD01005464.1, read as the reverse complement.
AGCTGGGCCTGTGCGCCCCAGGGGAAAGGACTGGGAGGCTCAGCAGTGAATAGAAATACCTGAAGGGAAGGTGAAAATGAGAAAAATGTTTCAAGAAACCTGTTAATTATTTGAAAAGAAAAGGACTGCTTGACTTTCAGAGCACTTGAATATATTTTCATTTTCTAAGTTCATTTTCAGCTGTAGCAGTACTCCATTCTGTGCTGTCACAGCAACTGGAATGTGAAATAAATTTCATAAACCAACAAAGGCAACACAAACAAGAAAAAAAAGCTCAGAGAACAACTATTCTGTTAACCCACAGCAAGTCAGCATCAATATAATTATTTCAATTCAGCTTTCTTTCTGAACAGTCAAACAGTCCATCAGTAAATAACAAAACTGACACATTTTCCTTTTTCTTTCCCATAGCCTGGAAAACCTTCACAAACTAAATAGACAGTATACTGACTCCTCTCCCCTAGCCATCTTTTAATAAGTTTCTCAGAGCCTCCAAAGTGCATTTCACCTCAGCAGTCCCCACTTACTTAATAAAAGATTCCATAATGCACTTGCAAACCTCCACTCTCACACTTTCCTTCTGGAACATATCCAGAAATGGCAAGAATTTCTCCTGAAAGTACAAATACATAAACAAGTAAAATTAGGTATGTTACTAACAACACACTAAAACAACAAATGTTTTGGATAAGTTTTATAAGCACAGTTATTTAGGTTAAATTATATTCATCTTTTTTGAAAACAGTAATTCACCTCAAAGGATGAAAAAGTGGAACAAATGGAAAAGGACTTCTGGCTGAAAGATGTATCAATTTATTGATTGCACAGATCCAGAAGGGAACACAAAATACAGAACTGTTTGAAACTAATGTTGCACTTTATTTTTAAAAGCAATTATATGCTTCAAACACCTTAAGATCATGACAAATTCAGAAAGCTATGGAAAAAAAGGTAAGATATTAAAAACAATTAAAACAGTCTACACATCATCAACAATTTCACATGTATCCAGAGCACATTAAGAACATCTAAGTCATTTAAATTCCCTTCAAACATAAGGGTCTAGGTTGTTAACATACTAAAATGTTTAGTTTCTGCATCATCTCAAGAATATAGTGAGGGTAAGTTTTTCAGAATTATCCATGCAATTTGTGAGCAAGACTTGACTCCAAATCCACAGCATCAGTCTTGAATTTTACACTTCATATGGTTTCTGTACTTTGACACACACTGTGTGCTTTGTTCCTATTTTTCTACCTCATACACAGTCTCTGACCTCTCTGAGTTCCACTTTGTTTCAATGCCAAATGTAAGTGCTATGAGAGAGCAGGTTAAGTATGTATCATAACACAGAAACAGCTATCAGCAATAACATTAACACACACACACAAATAAATGGTATTTTACCTTGCATTGATTGTTAATTATGCCACAGTAAAAAAACAAACTCAGAGAATTTAACAGCCTAATGAAAAAAGTATAGAAAATTGGAATTGGAATAATAAGTAATTAAGTAGTAAGCAGCAGAAAGCTCACAAAATATTTCTGCACTTAGCTACTTGACAAAAAGTCCTTCTGTTCTGTGAACCTGTAAAGAATCTAAATATCCCAGTCAGGTAAATTCTCTTGCAGAAACAGTGCCAAACAGTTCTTCTTAAAAATTTATTAAACAGAATATCACTTACCACTGAAAAAAGCAGAGCGAAGTCATAGATATAGGTAATAACTTTCTGAATAATTGACTGCAGCTAAAGGGGAGAAAAAGGAAAAGTAAAAAAACCCGGGGAAGTTATTGTAATATGAGTTAAATTAAGACTATCCACACCAGAGATTATTCTTCTCTAGTTATTCATAGAAAACTGTTTTGAAAGATGCTTCAAGCATTCATCAATGTAATTGCTTTCCCCAAAGCAGGACAGACTATAGCTATGCTGTTCCTGCACACTTTTCCAACACACCCTTCAGAACCCATATTGAACAGAGGCTGACCAGCCTGCCCAGGCTTTATTTGCTCTCCACTTCCATAGTTAGGCACATCTTCTCAATTTAGAGTCTCCATGTCCTCCAGCTCTATGCACTAAAAAACTCAGCCAAATAAACAAAGGAAAAAAACCCAAACCAGTTTGTTAAATCTTTTTCTACCCTCCAAGTAACCACAAAAACCTTCTCAACTAATCCATATCTCATTTGGCATTCAGTCTAAAGAACTGGACACAATAATTCACTGAAGCCTTAACAAAGCCAGGCAGAGATAGACTATTTTATGGCTTACCTCTGTTTAAACAGCCTACCATGATTGCTAATTCCCTTCAGCAAACACCACTGCTGATGTAAGAGTTAACTATTGCTACTTCTAAATACGTAAATCATTCAGGTTTAGCATTTCTCAGAATTACAAGATTGATGTGCATGGAAAAAAAGGAGGAGTAAATCACAGCATTACGGAGTTCCAAGAGGCTTCCCAAATTATAGCTAGTGTTTAAAAATAATCCTTTTGTTATAAGAGTTATCAGTCATGTTTAAGAATTAATTCCATTTAAGAAGATGCACATCAGATTTTTACAGATTTGGCAAAATAAGTTCTTTACCTGTGGGTAAGCATCTTCAAATGCTCGATCAGGAGTCATGTGTTTGATAACATCAGCCAGAACTGTATTGACCTCTCGCTTCTGTGTAGCAAAAAACAAGGTTACAAAATACAGGAATGAAACTGGCACATAAATCAAGTCACTAAACACCACTTGAGTAGGATAATTTACTTCCATTTGCCAAAGCATCAGCTTTTTACGGAGCTCTAGTTAAGCCAGGAACTTTAGCCATAGCTCCAGTAAATCCTTACGTAAACTGGTCCATCTGCCATTAAAACAAAAGGATAAGAAACATTCAGTGCTGTGAGGTGGTAAAGCTTCAAAGCTGCATCGTTTGTCCTCATTCATCTTTCAGGAAAGGAAACACAATTTTTCATTCCTACACACTTATACTGAACAGTTAAAGCCTTTCCATCTTCAGTACCAAACTGCTTATACAGCCACTCAGTCTGTATCAGAAACATTCAGAGGAAAGAAGGTAATTTTCACCTACCGTAAAATGTCTGCAGGTATACTCCACCCACACTTCAGCACAGTTGATATAATCCTAGAAATACACGTGGGTTATGATTACCAGTATTTGCAGGAGACTGTGAGAAATACACTGGCAAAAATGACACTTAAAAGAATTAACTCCTGAGGTATGATTCATGCAGACCTAAAGATCTAGAACTCAAAAGCTACATTTCTGTAATAATGTTATGTAAAATTAAGTTATGCTTCAGCAGAGCTAAGAAAATCAGGGATGATCTAAAGATATGACCAGCCATAACATTATTTTTGCAGCTGTGTGTATTTAGAAAAAGTAAACAATGTCATGCTAAGCACATGCTTACTGAACAACTGGCTACAACTTTGCTCTAAACACAGAATCAGTAGTGAAACAGAATGGACAGTAATTCACCTGTGGGTTCTTCAGCTTTGTTATCACCTTCCAGGCTTCATTTAATATTTGAAGGCGATCATTTTCAGGAGGATCAGCCAATGCCAAGTTTAATCCCAGGGAGCGAAAGAGGAGATGCTGAAAGTTAATGAGAAATTTTAAATTAAAAGCAGATACATGCATGTCCATCTGAGACTGGTCTGGCAGGTAAGTGTGCAGACAGATTTTCAGATCAAACCACTTGAATAATTTTATTCAAGCGAATATGCAAGTTATGTCGGCAACTAAGAGCATAAAGACCTCTGTCAAAGAAAAGGAATCATTACAAATTACATACAAAATGTTACCTTTGGGAATCCAGACTCATCACACTCTTTAATCATGCCAATGAAGTCCATTGATCTCGCAGCAATAAACTCTGCTCTGAACGCCGACATTACCGAATTCAACAGCAAAGCACTGCAATGAACACAACACAGAGCAATACAGCTCAACAGCCACCCTGCATTTACATCAATCTGAACTTCTTGGACTAACAACTGTCCAGCATCTACTACAAATTTTTAAAAAAGCAAGAGAGTAAGGAAGAAAAGACCCTCACACAGATCAAGCATCAAGCTTGCTTGGATGAGGATTAATAATGCATAAGCAAAACAAGAAAACATTAGGCCACCAGATAAGGAGAAGGTAACCCAGCCTGTAGAATACTTCTTCCATACAGGTGTTTGTGAAACCATCATTTAGCAGGAATTTACTAGAAATATCAAGCAAACCAAGAGTAGCTGACATTTAGAAACTTACTCTCTGTTCAACTACAGTTCAGAAGAATACTTAGGGAGGGCAAATCCCTGTTGAAACTTTTCTTAATTAATTATATTATATATGCATTATAAAAGTCACACTTCTAGCAGCTGCATTGTTAGGATTAAAATACATCCAAAGTCATGGGATAACTGGCAATGACATATTTAGACATTTATGATTAACCATTCAGACAGGTATTTGTGTTGTATCAAACCAGTCACAGTGGAAGAGTGAACTCACTGCACCACTGTAACATCCAGTTTACTCAGCCATGAGTTAGCTCAAGAAGCTGCCTCATAAAACACTGTGCCCTTCACTAGTCTGAAACAGACTGTTTGAATACAGGGCAGTTTACCTTGAGGGAAATTCTACGTGCTTAAAATAGCCCAGCAGCTTCAGTGTTTCTGCCTGAGCCTTAGCGGTCCCATCACAATCTGACTGGAATTTGCGTTTTATCATTAGACAAGCACTTCCAGTTCACTAGGCCTGTGCTTTGCAATACAGAGAGCAGGCTGTCACTTTTCACTTAGATGGCTGCAAAGTAGCTCATGGAACATATTGAGATTATTGAAAGATTTATATACTGATGCCTCTTGCTTTGTAGTATTTTGACAGTCATGAGAAGACACAAAAACACTGAACTCCACTTTGAAAGAAGACTACTGTTCTAAACTGGATTACTCAGCTGCCCAATAAAAAAGACATGTCCCAAAAACATTTCTTTAAAAAAAAGCCCTCATTATACTCAACATTTTATCCTTCCTTCAAAGAGCAAACAGGAACAAAGAGGAGGAACCTAGCCCATCTTTACAGCGAAAAATGCTAAAAGTTGATTTAAAGTAAGTTCCACAAAACAAATCAACACCTATACAAAACAATTTGTACATCAGAGGATGTAGATTATTTTTATCTGTACTATACACTCTGATACAATACCATTTTCACAGCACATTTTTTAAATCACGCTTTCCCCACACTCCTTAGCTCAGTCACAGAATGCTGGCATTCCTCAGCTAAGTGATAAACACATTTTAGTTCCTCAGCTGCTGCAGAATTGGACTGTGCAAAGCACATCAGAAAAAAAACAGATAGTTGAAAACTTCTACAGATGTCAGCCAACCTACCCAATAAAATGAACAAAGAGTCCATCAGCAGGCCAGACTGCAGTCACAAAACCCAGTAAGTGCATCCAACTTTCAGACCACACCATCTTCCTGAACTACTCACTGAAGGTGATTACCCTGCACACAGACTTCTAGGAGACATTTGAGGTATCAATTTTAATGTTGAAAAAAGCAAATCCCTAAGTATTACCACCTTCCAAAGGTTGCCAGCTGCTTTACAACTTCCCTTTCTGAATGCATGTATGGCCTGACTGCAGCTAGTGGAGGACAGGGGGAAGGAAGGGGAGGAAAACCCAGAGAAATGAAGCAAAACCAGGAATCAGAGACATGGCTGATGGAGAACATTACATGTCCTAAACTTTGGCTTAGGAGCCAGAATGTAAGCAACCAAGTTAAACTAATTGACTTTGGCTTGACAAGTAATCTACCATATTTTAGAATTCATCTCTGGAAAACAGATGTTCAATCATGATTTAGTAAGCTACTGGGAGAATGAAAGCTACACTATGCATCCAAGCTGTTTCCAAAAGAGGAAGAGAGAACATCATTCCAGGGACTCACGGGTACTCATTACAGACTCTTGTCTTCCACACTCTGCAACACTTACTTGTTCCCCAATTTTTTGCATCTCTCCATCATCTCAGTAAGCAGAACCTGGAAAAATTACTGATTAAAATTAGTGAATAGAGACTTTGCAAATATATTCTACTTTAATTGCTGTCCTGAAATTTACTAAAAGCTGTTTTAATTACCTCTCCAACACACTCCAATAGTCCTGTCTTATCCTATATTTACAGCACAAGAAAACAACAGTGCAGCACAACATAAAACACATCCTCTGGAATAGGTACAGTGGCATTTCAATCAAAACCACCACTTTATGGAAGCCAAATCTGCAATCCTTCATCCATGCCATTATGCCAGGTAATCACTATTTGCCAGCCAGGTCAGTTATCTCTGGCAGGAGAGGTGAAAATTCAGCCAGACTGCAAACCACACTGACAGATTAAAACAGCCTGTTCACTATGTCAAACTACAGGTTACTCAAACCATTTTTATGTTTGTATGACATTTTACCATTTTACTTTGTATGACAGAAGAAACTGATGAATTCAGGAAACAAAGATTAAACTAGCTAAAGAACAGAAAGAAACAAACAGGAAAACTGCCTGTGAACTTGAAATGGTCACACTTGAGCTTTGTGGAAGCAAACATTCTTCCTGTACAGAAGAGAACATCAGACACTCGTATGCAGGCTCTTTATACTCGAGACCTGACTGAGGGGTGGTTTTTAGTAGGCGAAATTAACTCTTCACCACAACACTTCCTTTGGTATTGAGCATTACCACGTTCACTTACATCTGGGGCATGGTATGCAATACACTGCAAAATCCAGTCTATAGCAGGAGAATACAGGGTCAAATACAAAGGGATCTCCACACATTGCACCACCAGCTGGTTCTGAACCGTATCCCCGTGTATCTGTTGAAATAAGAGACAAAAATATGTTGCTGTGAAAAGGCATTTAATGGGAGATATGATAAACTGAATAAAGTTTGTATATGAACAGAAACAACAACAGACAGTATCACAAAGGTACAGATATTCTGAAGCATTCCTTGCAAGCTGGGGGAAAAAATGTCAAGCTCCTAACGTGGATTATTTAAGTCTGGAAACATGCTGAATAGAGTAGCTCAATTTATCAGAATGCATATAAAATTTCCCATACTGTATCTGGATACAGGAACACCCCTAAATCTAGATTTGAGAACTTCTAAGATTTTTTTAAAGGTATGTGGCAATTTTATTAAGGAGTGTATTTATCTGACTTTGCAAATAAAACACTTATTTGCTTACTTGTTTAAATGTTAGAAGAAAGTCAAAAAAATTTTTGTTCAGGCTTTCTTTGAGTTGTGGTGCCACTTCCATCCCAACCTGCATTAAAAGAAAAAGATTTTATCAGCATCTATCAGTTCTCCTTCAGACTGAGACAAAAACACATTTGCTGAAGGAATACGCCCAAGTCACACACATCAAATCAACCAACAGCACTGAGTCACATGCTTTTGACTGATTATTTCCTTGCTTACTATTATGGTCATGTCCACTAACAACTACCCTGAGGTAGTTACAGCTGTGTTTAAACATGATCCTAACATCAGCTCCAAGTATCTGCAAGCAGTGAGGAAATCAGGCACTGCAACAGCCTACAGCAGCACATAAAATCATTCTTATTACAAACACCTAAAGAGAGATTCCCCATTCTTAAAACAGAAGAGAAATTATTTTTTGTTTGTTTGCTGAAAGGAAGAGACAGGCTGCTGACTACTTGAGATAAAAGCAGTAGTTCCAAGAAGCAGTGGCAGCATTGGCTGCAGTAAATCTTTGATACAGATCAGAGGAGGTAAATGACAGCCTACCCTGCAAAGGTATGCTCTGGCATAGACTGCAACCAGTGGATCTCCAATTCCTCTAATCATAGATGTTAACCGTGGGAGACATTCCGAAATCCCCCTGTTTTCATCAGAAATGAAAATGAGCTTTAACAATCAACAACAGAATTACATCACCTACAAATAACTTCAGTAGCTGCCTTGTAGACTAACAACTGAGCATGAGCTATAGAAACATCTATCAAAGAAAAAGGATATTAGCTCAAAAATTTATTTAATAAGCAAAATTTAACGTGTACAATAATACATATGCTATATTCAAATAGCAGTATTTGCTACTCAGAGCCAGACAAATAAAACCAAAAAAACTCCCCCTCTAGCTTGGAGAACAGCAGAGCTATGGAAAAGCTGTAACTCAATGTAAGGAAAGCAGATGCTTAAAGCAGAACTGGCAGAAGTCCTTCCACGTCTCATTTTCCCACAGGTCCTTTTTGACAGAACTGTACTAGTGCCTGGATACGAGGCCCACTAATTCCAGTAAAAGAACTGTTTTTAGGGATAATAAAGTTGTCACCAGAGTAGCAATTTGGCTTCCAATGCCCATTTCAAAATGTAACTGAAGAAAGCAAATTGCAAGGGAAGGAACATTTCCTGCTCAGCAGCTGGCACTGTTTGGCAACACATTAAACTTACACCAAGGTTTGCAATAGATGGTGGTTCTTTGCTCCTAAAATACTTCTCCAACTCTGTCTCTCCCAATCTGACATCAATATTTTCCTTTCTGTTTTCTATCACGTCTTTTTCCCACACTCCTCATGTCATCAATATTCCTTCCCCTCCACCATCACAAACCACTGGTTTTCAATCTGCACTGGGATTTGTGACACCTGATATCACAATTGTACATACATTTGAAAACTGAGAGCACTATTGTATTTCAAAGTGTATCACAGTTCACCTTTACTTTTTTCATGGTATTTTCATTAAAAATTCCAAAACCTCCCTGTACTGCTTCTTCTCAGTTCCACTAAGACCCTACCCACCATAAATCACAGAACTCTCATGCTTAATTCCCTGAATTAGTTCCTAAGTCTGCCCATTCACTTCCTTTCCACATTTAACATCATTCTTACGTTTTGGACAGGAACTTATTGCACTTCAGTATTGCTGCTTCCACATAACTACATTGAAGCCAAGTTAAGGAACAAGACTAAGATTCACACCATTGAAAAACCTGAAGCAAACATACACCAAATGCATATTGAACAAACTGTTTTAAGGCCTTCTGTAATTAATGTCACTACACTTTGTTGATTTTTACAATTTATCTACAAGATTTTGTTTCAAAATTTTTCAGGCATCATCTCTACTTTGTCACTGCCAAACTGCTCAGAGCCAATAATTAAGCATTCAGTTTACTATGAAATACGACTCAAAAGTACATTCAAAACATACAGCCTGAAACAAACAAAACAAAGCCAGTATAAACATCAGATGCTGTGGGTTTTATTGAAACAAACATGTTCACTTTTGGAAAAATCTACAAAAAACCTGCAGACACACTCTGAGGGTCTCATTTGACAAGGATACAATCTGGGAATGAGTTCTCTGATTGAAGCAATCTTGAAAAACCAGTTTAAGCAAGTTTCTTTAGCCGTATCGTTAACACTCTCTGGAGAAAAGTTATCTGGGAAAAAAACAACCCAGAAATAGTTACATTCTTTCTGGAAACAAGATACTTCTCATTCTAGGTTTAAAACTGTATTCTCTTTCCATTCATCAAGAAATTAAGTGCACAATAATAAACTAGGCAATAAATTTGCTTCTCAGGTCTCTTGAGCAGCAGTCAGAGCTGAGTACATAACAAGAAAAGGTAACAGTTTTGTAGTAAATAACATTTCAGAACCTGAATTCAAGCACTCAGAACTCATCTCAGAGCTGCTACTGTGAAATCCAACCTCTGCCTCTACCCTTCCAAACCCAGAAATTGTAAAAAAAGAAAATACAAGGAATCTGTAACAAACACGTGTACATAAATCTGTAATGACTAGAGAACATACAAAAGAGATTGAAGCACTCAAATTCTTTATTTTAAAGGGCTAATACAAATTTTAAATGATACTATTGCAAGAAGTAGGAAATACTAAACACGGACAGAAACCTTGTTTCTGTACACTCAACACTGAACACATCCTAATATAAACTCCTTGTGAAACAGTTTAAAATACCAGTGCTCTCCCACTCCTGCCCCCAGAAGGTGAGAAGCTCCACAAGAGAGTTTCCAACTTCCAGCACGAGAGAAGCCACCTTAGAACTTCCTGCACTCAGTCAGTATCCTTCTCATCTAGGACCTCAGGAGTTCTCACTGAACTTTGTTTCACTTGGCTCCCAAAGGACAAGCTCAGAGGCTGGGCCTGAAATCCCCAAAGGCTCACATGCACAGTCAGCACAGCACAGATTTTCCTTCTCCCTCCCACTTTTAGAGCTGCTTGGGAAGTTCCCACCAGCAATGCCTCTGGCAGCTGTACAGCTGCAGCAGGAGCTCAGCTCTCCAGAACAGAGGCAACTGTGCCCAGAAATCCTGATGTGCTGTGGGAACTGTCTGCCTTCCTTAATGCTTGTAAGAGCAGTTTGTCAGATCTGCAACAACGAAATTTGTCTTAACTATTTTTTCTAAGTTTATTTCAAATTTGAGTATTTGTTGGTTTCAAGTTTATGGCTCCAATCCTATGGACTTAACTGCAAACTAATGGTACTGTTCCATTGCCAACTACAGAACGTTTCATCTTGCAAGGATGTGCACTTAATGCACTCCAAATTGCAAGGAAATGCCTGTATTTTCCATGGAATGTTTCAACATCTTGCTAAAGAGGTTCTTCCACATTCACTTGTACTGTAAATGGCAAATTAGATTTTTACATTGTGTTGGAACTGAAAAAATATAAAGGGCCCAAGTTAGAAAGATCATGCTAGAAGCAGTCTGCTGCTACTTCCAAAATTCCTCCTTAATCAAAGCAAAACTATCAAGTTTCCAGTGTAGCAACAAAAACATCTATTTACCAAAAACTGAGACTCTCAGCTTTGTTACATTTCTATCATTAACTTTAAGCTACTAAATTATAGTACTTCCAGAAGAGAGCATATGCTAAGAAAAAAAAGGGAAAAAAAAGTCAAAAAAAGTCTCCTTCATCTAATTTGGCCATTCCTGTTTAATCTCTTTCCCCCTAATAAACTCTGTATCAGAGAACTTACACATGATTCTTTGTGATTTCAAATCTCAGGAAGAACCAGTTTACATTTAGTAACAGCAGAGCCACAAGCACATTTTATTGTATCTTAGGTATATCCTTCACAATTAAAATGCAAACTGCATGAGCATTGTGAATAGTGGAAGCTGTAAGCAATGGATTTTACTCTGTTGCAAACTAAAAACTTCTAGATTCAAATGAGAAATTTTTCTATAGGAGACAGAGTAGCAACGGTCCTGTTTAACCTTCCTCAAGTTTGGATATGATTTTTTTTCTGGAGTGGAAACAAACACAAAGTTACCTGGCAGAGAGACTCGGTTATCCACACACATTGACAGAATTCTTTCATACACAAGTTTCCCTGGTTAAAAAAAGAAAAAGAATAATAATTTTTAAAAAATCACAACAAATTAACAAACTGTACAACACAAAACGTTGGTACAAAGGTTCTCTTTCCAACATACAATGAAATTAGCTGGAAAAAACTTCCTAGAACACTGACATTTTGCTGCCCTCTAGTGAGGCTGAAATGTTCAATGTGATTTAGCACTTCTCACTATCAAAAAATTCTCTGGCTCCCTTAAGTGCAGAGGTAACACACAGGTCAGATTTCTCCCAGGCCAGGAAAGGACAGCTGGCATCCTGACTTTGCTGAGTTTGGATATTGTGTTATCTCCAGCAGCTTTCAGCAAGTAGGAAGAAGCACAAAGAGGAAGCACAACCTGAACAAACAATTGGATCTCTGTCGTAGCATATCCTGCTGGCACCAAAATACCCTTCAACTCTGAATACCATTGTAAACCTTTTCCATAACATGGCAGAAAAACAAGAGAGTCACATGAAGTGGATGACAATTTCACTTACAAGTTTAAAAATATATTCAAAAAATCAATTAACTACATTCGGATCACTTCCCAGTCCCTATTCAGCTAAAGAAAACTTTCTGACTTCTATTCTTCAAATACAAAAATAATGAAAGATTGAGTCAAAAGGCTGCCAAAATCCAAAATATTTTTATAATGACGGAGTGTTTTAAATTTAAAAATTGAGAGATCATGATTTTTCCTAACATTTTGTTCTAGATATTCATTAATACATAAAGCACAGAACCACAAAATGAAATATTTTTATCTTAAAGACTTTGCTCTTAGGAGTTTTCTGACAATTATATACCATGTTTACCACTGGTGTCCAAATGTTTATGTTGGAAATATTTCGTGCTAAAACTACAAGTCATTTCAGCCCTTTTTAGATAACTTTGATGCTTTCTAACATTACAAAAAAATTAATGTTATTAACAACTGTGTACTATGTCTGGCACAGTAGATACTTACCAAAAGTATCAAGGATATCTGTAATTAAAACAAATTTACTTGGATAAAACTGGATTACTGTTGTGTCTGAAAGAAGCTTAGAACACTAGAAGGAGAAAAAAAAAAACAAAGAAACATTTTTAGAGGTCAATGCAAGTTTGTGTTTTTACTCCAGAAAAGCTGGAATGGATGAATATCCACAGATGGAAAGGGCCAAGATGAAGCCAAAAGCACAAGGACATCTCACATAACACACCATGGTGCTTGTTGTAATTTTCAGGATATTTTTCATTTCCAGAGCTAGTCACAGACTGGTTTTCCTTTATACAGGGTAAGCTACAATGCAGAGTTTCAGCTGACCATGGAGATCTGTGCATTTGCTCAGACAAGACAAATTCTCTCCCAGACAAAGCATTAAAAGGCACTTCTTCTCTAAAATAACTTTTTTTAAGGGTGTTGTTCAGTTTTTCACCATCTCTCTAAGCATCCATATCAAACACAAAATTTAATAGAGACTAAATTAAGAAACAATTTTAGAAGTGTAGTTAATGAACTTTCCCACACGTTTCTGCAGCTCATATAACTAGTTCAAGCGTTCTGGAAACAGACTGAGCCACAGTCAGCTCCAGGGAGGACTCTGTAATCAATCCTCACCCACTGGGACCCAACCTGATCATGGCACTGGGACTACAATGATGGCTGGCACAAAGTCACATTTGGAAATGTATCACCCACTTAGTTCTACTCTCATTGGAGCTTCTACCGAAAGAAAAGAGGAAAATGACTGACTGGGGAGAGAAATCCACCTCCTCCTTGCTTAAGGCAAACATGGCCTCTGGCCCCAGGTCTTCTCTGGTCTCTAACGCTGACAATATTCACTATGAGCTCCATCCCTCCCCTCTCCTTTACCAGGAGACAGTTCTTCAATCTCAGTGGAACAAATAAAGTTTAAGCTTTTGTTATATTTCAAAAATCCAGGAAGCAATCCAATACCTCACAAGACTGCTCTGCTTAAAGAAGGAAATCATAACATTTGAACATGCTTAAACCAGGGGCACACTTAGTCTTTTTGCTTTATTCATCCGGGCAACTTGAAGAGTGCACCAGAGACAGGTGAGAGCATTCACATCCTACAACCAGCAGAATCTTCCTGCTGCATGGTAAGTCTGTCACCTTCAAAGAAAGGTAACTCAGTAGCTGTTTAGGACCTACACGTACCATGAACACTTAATTACCACTTTTCTTAGAGCTCACATACATAATCAACTTACTTCAGCTTACTCTAAGTAGCTTAACATACTCCATCTTGACAAGTAAAGTATCTTGCAAAAGGCACTTGAGGAATCATAGAATCACAGAATTGTTTAGGTTGGAAAAGACCTTCACGATCGTTGAGTCCACCCTTGGCACTGCCAAGACCACCAGTAAAAAATATCCCCAAGTGCCACATCTACACATCTTTTAAATACCTCCAAGGATGGTGATGCCACCACTGCCCTGGGCAGACTGGTCCTGTGATTGAGAACCAACCCTTTTGGTGAAGCAATTTTCCTAACCAGTTGCCAAACTCACTCCTCCTACTGCACACTAACCAGTCTGTAATAATAATGACAGACTATGTATGTAACCACAGCCTGATGCCAAGAGAACTGCTCAGTTCTTTTAGAGGATACAGCACTCTGCAGGAAGAACCACAGGAAGTAAAGTTCAGTGAGGTTTCTACCCTATCCTGCTTTATAACTCTAGAATTATTATCCTTCACGAAACTTTTAAAATTCATTAATTACCCAAGTACCTATTTCATTCTTAGCCAGTCTTTCAATTAGTGATGACCATCTGCAGCATTAAGTGCTAAGTGAACAACACTTTAGCATAGATGAACATATTCAACTTAGGTACCACTTTCCTAAAAGGAAGCTCTGAATCCCATGGTAGAAACTGTATTATTTCCAAATTGTTTGTGAACCATTTGCAAAAGAACCTATGAAAGTATCACTGCATGGATTATCACTGCATATCACACTTATATATATATTTACACACATATTAAAGCACTGTAAGTGCAGTACGTCCCTGTTCCTTTTCTTCTCATCCAAAGACAATATTCACACTTCACAATCCTATATATGGATCTTTTTAAAAATAACAATAATAGTGCTGATTTCATAGTATTACAAAAGAACATTAGTCACCCTAGGTCACATATAATTGTTTGATCTCACTTCATTAATGTTTCATTTCCCTTTTTCCTTTTTTTTCCTTTCCACAATTTAAGACGAAATTACTTCAAGCAGTTTTCACAAGAGTATCCAGAATGACCAAAAAAAATCCTGACTTTATATAACCCCACTGGATGACTACGAGCATTACATCAGTTTTACAGCTTTTAAGGATGTCATTATCTCATCTGTCCTCTGCTGCACTCTGCCTCTGGCCTTTTTTAAAGGCCAAGCCAAACAAAAGAGCATTTAACTGTCCTATTTCCCCTTGCCCTCCTCAAAGCACATCACCCCAAATGGCCCAAAGGAAGACTGTGGACAAGTTTTAAAACAAACAAACAAACATACACCCCACACATACCATTTTAAAAATCTGGAGCTGTTTTTGGTATTTTGCTAAGGTCCTAAATTCCATTATTTAGTTGCCTTAGTAAGTTTGGATAGGTAAAATGCTGATGTTCAAAAAGGCATTCTAGTATTATTTCCAGGGAGCCAAGGGGCTGAAGAGGACAGGAAAGGAAATTACATGCCCTAGAAAGAGCTGATACCACTACATGTTATTTATTCTAACTATCCTTAAGCAGGTAAAATTTCCACATCTGTCATTTGGTGACTCATTGAGAATTCCATCCCACGTAACCTAGTCAAAACCAATACATAACAACAAAGCTGAAAATCCAACTATTGTCAGAAGTCATAAAACTCTAAAAGAAACATGTTTCAGAGAAGAACAAAAGAAAATAAGAGAAAAATAGCAGAAAGCCTTCTTTTCCCAAGACAGAAATTGGACAAGTTGTATCACCAAACTCACTGGTTCTGCACAGAACAAAACCATAAAACTGACCTGGATGACTATTTTCAGAGCTTTCACTTTCTGATCAGAGGACCACGCATCCTTTAAAGACTGGTTCAGTTCTTCAATCCGGTTCATGTAATCCTGCTGAGTCAAATTCAACAGCTCTTTCTGCGACCCCTGGCAAGAAAACACAAACCCACTTAATAAGAGCAGGGGGGAAGGAAGGAGAGTGCTGTTGTTATTATAGACTCAAAACACCATGCTGTGGGGGACAATCCTACAAAACTTATTACAGCTTCCCTTCAGGTCTTAGGAACGTAGGTTATGAAACATCTCACCTTTGCACAGTAAAATACTGCAGCTTGAGAAAGAACTTGCCTACTCAGTATTTCTATCGAGCTCATAATTGTAACTTGAATTAAACTCAGGCAGACAGTATGCACTTTCTGCATCTGATAATTCCAAAATTATCAGATGTTAAGACTACTGAGCTCCACGAAGTTTTACAGCAGCTGCAGACCGTACACAGTAAGAAGGAAAATCAACAGCAACAGATCAGGTAAATTTTCAAATCACAATTTCTAGTGATACAAAAATATGATTCTGCCTGAATCCTGTAACAATAAGGATTAAAATTACTAGAGAATTCCCACAAAAAGTATGTATTTATCTAAATACTGCATAAGCACTTGCAGAATCAGGACCTTTTTAAAAGGTTTCACAAAAGATTTTTGTTTCACAAATTTCTTTCACTGTTATTATGGTGCTGTAATTTCATCAGAAAACTTTCTCACCTCTTCCAGATCATCCAGTTCTTCTAACCTTGTCCTCACTTTTTCAGAAACTGCTGAACCAGTAGTTGTGGCTTTTCCTGTAAAGAATTACATGTTTAAATTTCTTTAACATTTAAACACTGGGACTTCTAAAGAGAAACAAACCTGAAGGAGCCTGACATGGACCAGTCAGCTTCTGTGACAGAAGACAAGTGGTATGATTCATTTAGTGAGTATTCCTGAAGACACACATCTGAACATACCTACAGTGCATTCACTTTGAACAAGGGGAATGACAAGTAAGCAAAATTGAATAAAAGTGGATTTTCTTGCAAGTTTTACTGGTAAGAAAAGAATCACCAGATAGAACCATAGGATAATTTAGGATAGAGAAGCTCTGTGGAGCTCTGTGTCCAACTCTCCTCCTCAGAGCCTGAAGCCTAGAGTTCTGAAGTTATAACAGTTGCACAGGGTTATGTCCAGTCAATTTAACAATATCTAAGGATACAGATGTCACGCTCCTCCTGAACACCAGTTTCAGTGTTTGACCATTCTCATTGCAAAAAAGTATTTTGTATTTTTGCAGAAGCTGAAATGCTGCATGTTTATTCATACATAAAAATCCTGATTTACTATGCTGACTACTTAGCCCAGATTCTCTTTGCTAGAAAACATGATAAAATATTTAACATCTGGTTCTTTTCTGAACACCCAGCATACAGATGAAATAATTTCACTTTCATGTAAAGAGAATAACTGAACAAGTTCCCAAAGGACTTGTTTGCTTTCCTTCCAGTTAGCAGAAGAGCTGATAAACATGATTCTCAAAATATCATTGCTCAGTTTAAATGGATGAAAGTTTTAAGCTACAGTGGAAGTCAGTGCAGTGAAATAATCACAAATTCATTAGCCCACAGGAATAAAAAACAAGGTGGTTGGGTGGCTTATTTTCAATAATTATTTTAAGTAAAAATCCAGATGTCTTATCCACCAAAAAACAAGGACCATGATGTCAGAATAGGGGAGGCAGGAAAACATATTTCAACTATTCTCGACCATAAACCTGTCACTGCACCCCGCCTCAAACAAACTCTACGACTGATAAAGAAAGGACTCACCTTTTTCAGATCCCATGTACAGATTCTGTGAGGAAGCAGAAAAAACACATTTTTAGAAAACATGTACTCACTAGCATTCCAAGAATGCATAGGGTAATTACACTGCTAATTAACTCTCTAATCATTTAGTAGATGCAAGACCAGAAGTTATTTGCATTGTCACAAAAAGACAAAGGGATGGCTTCTAAATATCAAAAAACTTGGACTCGGCTCTAAAACAATCTTTATAAGTGAGAGTTTGTGATTCAGTTTGCTACAACATTAAAACTGAAATTTAGAGGACCAGTATTTACCCATGAAAGAATTATAAAACAGCAACATCCAAAATCCATTCAAGGTCTCGTACAAATAAAAAAATCGATGGAAGTCACCACTTACAATAGAAAGCTTCTCTGTTGTTGTGTATCTAGCAAGGATCTCACCACGTTTGCTTGACCATGGTTCAAAGTCACTTCCTACTGCCGAGCTCTCATCTTTATCCCGTTTCCTTCGGGCACCATCCTATGACAGGAGAACAAGTGCAAAAGTTAAATACAGATCTGGAAAAAGAAGGGAAGGCTGATAAAGGTCAACTTACTGTTTCAAGTGCTAGTTGATCCTTTCAAAAATTACAATATTGCAAAAAGAAATCCATATTTAAATAAATATGTCAACGTAAACCAGATAAAAGTAGGTAAATAAAAATAATATTCTATTAATACGGTATATTTCCTATATTAACCTCTTAACTGGTGAGACAATACATTTTATCCAGGGTTGGCTTTGTGGTTTTGCTTTGGTGTTGGTTTTATTTTACTTGGTTGAGATAACTGCCCCCAGTGTTACCATGGGAGGAGCAGTAGTCACAGGATCTGCAGCTGCTGCAAACAATGACAAGGGGTCGGTGCCATCCAACACACTGCTCAGTGGGTCCATCACAGAACTAGAGGAGGAGGAGGAGGTAGAAGAAGTACTTCCTTTCCGGTTCATCTTCTTGGTCTTGGATTCGGTAACCTGAAGAAAAAGTTCAGAACTATTAAACAAAAAGGTTTTCTCTTCCCTCACTTTCCTTCAATAAATCATCAAAATACATGCTACAGAAACTGTGCTGTTGCAATGAAAGCAAGGAGACATCAAACAAACTCTTTAGAGTGAGCACCAGCATTTAAATTGAAGCCCCCCTTTTCCCTGAATCTGGAGGCACTCACTCTTCAGTAGCATTTCCCCTACTTTTTTTTCCTTCCAATTCTAGGTTTACAAAACTGTAAGAGCAACCACTCTGAATTTCTTTCTAGTAGCCCTCCTCTCTTTTATTAGGTTTGTTCCTGTCCTCCAAACTCTTTCTTGCTATTTAATTTCCTCTGCCAGTTTCATTGTTACTTCTCTCATACCACACTCAAGCCTGAAGCATCAAATCCACACCTAAGGCCACGGTCTTACCTCCCTACTGACCTTCCTGAGCAGAAGCTGCTGCCCATTTATCATTCATTAGTGGATAACTCATCTCTTTGAAGCTGGATTTTTTTTGTACATCTTTAAAAGCCTCTTATACATCAAAGAAATTATAAATGTTTTAAAGTACACAGCTGACTGGAAGTTAACCCCAAACCAAATCTTACATCAAGCAATTATGCAGGTTATTTGTAATGCAACAATTTGATGTTAAATTTATCCATTATTCAGCATTTAATGCAACCAAGAAAACCTACAAGCTGGAGGTGCTGTATTTGTCAGGAGACTGTTTCTGACACATAACAGCACCAGCAAACTTCTGTAAAGGGCAAACAGAATAAATCTTGATGCCTCTAGAACAGGCCGCTAACACAGAAAGCAACCTCACAAGTACCACCGCCAACCTCAAAGCCTTTTAATTTTAAAAATTAAATGTAAATTTTACAGTTTGAATTCTGATTCATTTTCCAAAAGCACAGAAAAACTCACTGTAATGGGTTTCAGTGGATGGTAATCGCCAAAATCCAAGGGTACAGATTCCAGTTTGCACACTTCGGATTCTGACACATAGTTTCTTGATCTTGCATGCCTTAAAAAGCAACAATGAAGGCAAAGTATATATGCATATAAATAACCACGTGCTAAGAGAGAAGCATATCCCACATCTACACAGATGCTTACTTAAAAAAAAAAAGCATATTGAAAAATAAGCAAACATAAAGATCCAAATTTCTCTCTACTGAGATAACATAAAACTAAAACTGGAGAAATTTTACTTTCAGCCATTTAGTTGTACTCTTCTTTAGTCTTCGAAACACACAGAGCAGCTAATTGTTCTTTTCTGTTTCATTCAAGGTCTGAGAATGCTTATAGCACACACTACTGCCTCAGCTGAATGAGTAAAATCAGGGGATACACAAAAAATTCTTTAACCAGACTCCTAACAAAAGCAAACAGCACTTCCCCCACATAACACACATCCTTCCCACAAGAATTAATCCAAACTTTCAAATAATTCCATTCCTACTCAAAGACATAACTCATTTGGAGGATTTTCAGGAGTGCTAAGCAGCCAGCTCTTCTACAGATACCATGTACTCAAAAAATCCAAGTTTCCTTAATAAAGAAAGAATTATGGATTAGATAATTTATGGTTGTGCCACTCCAAGGAGAAACTTCCGACATCTAATGAGACAGAGCAGAGCAAGAGAAAGACTCCTGTGAAATTCACATCCTTATTTGTTTTCTTGTGTTTCTTGATCTCCAGTTCCTTTTCTTTTGCTTTTGTCCCATTGTTCAATGACTCTTCTTGCTCATTTGCATCATGGGTTAATCAGAATCCGGGTGAAAAGTCTTTGAAACTCTTTCTGGCCACACAATTATAACTTTTCTTTAATTGCTGACAGCTCTCTCAGCACACCACCCCCAGGCCAAAATCAACTGCACTCTAATTAGTGTAAGCACACTGGGCAAGTGCACATGGCAATAATACACATGTGGGAGTGAACAAGAGCTGTAAACCCTGAAAAGAAGTCTTTAAAAAGCACATTTACAATGTGGCTATTCAAGTGATAAGACAGCTTGTAACAGAGCTAATACAGAAGATAAGATCAAGTTTGCGCTGGCATTATGTTCTGCTAACACTCCAGGGAAAGGAGATTAAGCATTCCTTTCTTGGCTACAGCAGTGCAGCCAGCTTTTGAGAGGAAATAAAAATAAGACTCTGGCTAAGCTGGGGTTTCATCGCCCATACATCCTGCATGATGACACCCCTGCTTCAGGCGCTCTTTCAACAGTGGGATTTTCATACATGAGCACCACTACAATTGCCACCTCTCTGCACCTTCAACACCTGCCAACCAACCTTCTTCTCTCCTCCCCATAAAACATCTTTTTTCCTGGGACTGCTTCCAGGCACACGGCACTCTCCCAGAGCCAGTGCTTATCCTAAAGCAAGGGCTGCAAAAAGCTTACAGGGAGCACAAACGAGCCAGGCATGTAAAATGGAAGAGTCCCTTAACAATACTAGACACATATTAGTATTGGTAATACAATGAGGCACATCCCATAGTGACTGTACCTATCATTATTTGAGTATTAAACATTCAAAAAAAACCCCCAATTTCTCTATATATTTACATATAGCTATTATAAAAATGCATTGTAGCCCTAAGATTTAAATTATTTTATATACTTGACAATTTTTTTTACTACTCTAACGAAATTGTTTTAATGTTTTTAATTTGCTTCATTTGAACATTAGGTTAATACAACTCCTCAGCACCAACAGGTGCTGTTTTTTTTCCTCATATGCAGACTGATGATTATGCAGAAAATTATTCTGCAAAACACTTTTTTAGCCTCAATATCACTTAAAAATAGCTAGGGTTCTGCTAAAACCCGTAGAATGAAAATATCTTCCATATTAGAGAACAACATGATGGAAACATCTTAATAGGTAAAGTTCTGGTTATTTCCCCATGGCCACTTCTGCATCAATGTTACCAGACCTGTTTATTAGCCTGTCACCTCATTGCTATACTACCTAAAAATCAATTTTTCAGCATCTCTACTGCTCTGCTTTGTTTTGCTCTATTTTGCTACTGCTTTTGTCTGTTAGAGAAAGAGTGCCTCTTTCATCCTTCCTTTACCAAATACAATACTAGACTGAGTAATTCCACGTCCTACACAGTGCAGCTTCCTCAGATGCACACCGTTTGTAAACGCACGTTGCTTAGAAGCTGACTCTGCCTCTGTAGCCCCTGTCTACTTCTAAAGAGCCTGGGAAAGACAACTAACAGAGGCTAAACTGTGCTAGTAAAGGTAAATACACAGCTCGAGAGCTTCATCCCCACCGGCAGCTGCGCGGCGGGCGGGACGGCGGGCCCACAGTGACCCCGCCCGGAGGCGGCGGGCGGAGCGCTCCGGCCCCGCTCCGGCCCTTCGCTGCAAGCAAGACACTCCGTGACAACACACCGGGGAAAGCCAGCGGCGCTCGGGGAACTCTTGCTTATTTTAGGGGAAATAACGGGAGCCCGTCGCGTCCCGCCCGGCTCACAGCTACGGCTCCGTCCCTCAGCAGAGCTGTGCCGCCGGCCCGGCACCCGCGTAGCTCCGTGTAACGCCAGGGTGTTATGAG